>VDFB02064224.1:0-16257 GCA_007258455.2 Sequoia sempervirens
TAACAAGATTATTGACTAATGTGAAACTACTAAAATCTAGAGGGAAATAGAGTGAGATACGACAAAGTATGCAACAGTTGTCTAGAATGCCAAAGGATGAAGACATGGTTTATACAACTATTGCATTAACAATGGAATCCTTGGAAGGCCATATTCTAATGAATTTGGAAATGATCATCATTATTTTTAAGATCAACATTCCATTTAGGATCTCCACCCTTTAATTTTAAAAATTATCTAAGATGTTAATGACTAGGATACAAGGATCAATTGTTTTTTATAAGGAAAAATAGGTTTTGAAGGGACCCTGAAACCCTTTACAAAGACAAAAAGTTGCAAGAGAAATTAATTCACTAAGTCCAACAGCCTAAAAAACCAAAAAGTTGACAAAAGATGGAACATAAGCAACTCGTTAGCAAACCCTACAACAAAAAACATCAGCAAACCTGTTGAACCAAAAAAGGAAGCACCAACTACAACAACTTATCTAAAACATTAGCTGAGGCCATATTCTCCTTAATGACCTCCTCATGCATACTGATAACATCCTTCAACTCTTCAACAACGACAACAACCCTCTTTTTTGTCTTGCTCCTCATCCTAAGGCATGAACCAACCTACAAGTCCTTATCCAACACAGGAGTAGAAGCCTCCACTTTCTCCACCAGGTAAGAGCAATTAACCTTTTCAATCATTTTCTCCATATCACCCAAGTCAAGAGGTTTACCCATCCAGTTCAACACTTTCTCATTCAGAATAGAAAGACCCATCACAGTGGTCTTCAAAGAGGTATTATTGATATTGACCACTGTTTTGAAGTCCTCTAACATCTTTTCAATTTTGTCCTCCAGACTTGCAACTCTGTCCTGTAACATTTTATTAACAATAAATTCCAAAGAGGAAATCCTTTCCTCATGAGAAACCCCCAAACGATCAGCATCAACCAGTAGCTTATCAAACTTAACATGCATTGATTTAACTTTTCCTTTTATTTCCCACTCATTTTGGTTGCCTCTAAGCATAGCAACACATACATCCTACCAATTTTTCAACTGAAGATGGAGCTCCTTAACCTCAAAAAATAACCACTTAACCAGAGAAAGTAGATTTCTCATCCCATCTTCAGCCATCCTACATAACATATTCATATCAATTTCATCCTAATTAACCAGAGGCTGAACATTCTGCTCCAAGTCAACAGGGGCATCAAAACAATCCCTATTCTGTCCATCCTCTTCTTTAGTTGGGGAATCCTTGAACTCCACAACTTCCACCTTGATCCTCTCCTTATCTAGAAAATTAGCCAAATTAGCTAACACTTCCAGATGCTCCTTCTTCACTTATCTCTCCACAGAAGAAAAAACCTGAGAACAATTAACCACTTCAATCCCCTAAATTTCTATAGGACCAGCCTCTTTTGGCTTCTCCTCCATCTTAGATTTACCCATATCAGCAGGAACATTCGACTGAACACCCAAATTTTTTGGAACCTTAAGCCCCTAACATAGGGGAGCTCTCCAACAAACCATTATTACTAGGAACAGGGTTCCCCATCATGGCATTATAAACACAATCAAAATTTGAAGGATCCACTTCACCCTCAAGAGGACAACCCTTAAAACCATCTTTTCCAAAGACAATGAGGGATTCACATTTGAACCAGGGGCAATCGCCTCAACACCTATCTCAATCTTCCTTTTGGTTGAAGCTTTAACTTTCTTCGTGCCTTTAGCTTTCCCCTTCGAAGATTTTCTGATAGAATTGGCCAAGGTCTCTTGCAACTCCACATCAGTCTCATAGCCCTTACCCCACTCTTCTGATTCCTCATCCCCTTCCTTAGAGCCTCCTTCATCAACAAAAAATTCCTCGTATTTTGACTCTTCCTCCTCAGAACTACCGACCCATTCTCTGACAGAGTCCCTTGTATCATAACCATCATTTTTAACCCCCTTCTTACCAAGAGTTTTAGGGGAGATCAAAATCAACTTAAGCTTGATATGAGAAAATAACAAAATCATAAGCCCTTCCTGAAGAACAACCTTCTTAGTGTTCTTTTTGTGGTCTTCAATACTCTTCTCCATAGAATGTAACAGGTAAAAAGGAAATGAGACTGAAAAATTATGCCTAAAATGATTCAGGAGCATAAAATGGTAAGTGTAAACCATAGAGAATCTACCTTCAAGGGTGAAATAGTGCATAATTTCCAACACGAGGTCCCTCTAAAGTGGCTTTAGGGGATTCCTAGCATAACCTCCACTTCCAATTTCCCTAATATTTTTCCTCCTGTCATGTTTGAAGAAATTTGCAAAAGCCTTCTTAGCCTCTCCCTTGTCTTTGAAAATATTCCTCCCAACAATCAAAAGACCACTTAACTCTGCAATAAAATCCTCATCTATACGAAACTCAACGCCCTTGTACTGCAGAGTCCTCCCATTCCAACCTTTCACAAAGAAATCAGTTGCATCAGGGTACAGGCCTTGAATTCTTTACATAAATTGCATAACCCCCCCAATTCCAAATGCTTCCACATAGTAGCATTTTTCTAAAACTCTTCACAAGAGCTCGACTCAATTCTGCAACAGTCTCCACCCATGGTGACATGCAACAAACCAAAACCCCAAAAAAACTAGAAGAAATGTAAAAGAAAAATGGACTAGGCACTTCTGAAAACGATACAACAAACACCCACAATACATGTGGGCTTATCATTCCAATTAATTCCTTGCCAATATTTCCAGTCCATCCTTCTACGAAAACCAAGGAAAAAATAATGAAATTGATAGGGAGAAGGTTCAATGTGCAATACCCAACTCAAAATCATAATGAAAAACCTTTCCCTAAGAACATCACTCTTAGAAACAAGCCAGCTGGTCATCATTAGAAATACACTTCAGATTAAGAGGTAGTGATTCAAAAGAATCCCACTTAGATCTCTCCACCACTCCCACGTTGGCAACACCATCAACCATCATGTTCACTTCATGAAAAACATGTGTGATTTTGATCTCCTCAAAAGAGTTTATAATAGAGACCGATTCATTAATAAAATGGGCAATAGACCATGAAGGAGGGAATTTCATCAAGATAAAATTAATCACATTAAGAGAGTCCCCCTCCAACCATAGTTTAGAAACCTCATGTTTCTTAGCCAAAACTAGGCCATGATAAGCTGCTGTAACCTCTGCAAAATGGTTTGTCTAGATTCCCAAGGGGAGCACCATTGCAAAGACAAACTTGCCATTTTAATCGTGTAACACTCCCCCACAACTAGCTGGCCTCAAATTTCCCTTAGACGCTCCATCAAAATTGACTTTCAACCACCCAGTAGTTGGAGCCTTCCACCTAAACCCCTCCCTGGGATCTTTCAAAATTTTCACAGGATTGGAAAGGTCACAAGAGAGGTTCCATCTTTTCCCCACAAGCATATCAAAAGGGGATACCACCACTTTCAATTTATGGGAAGGGATCATCAAAAATGTAGATAGAAAATTGTCCCTGATAGCATCACAAATTTTGAAAGCCAACTTGGAAGGCGACAATTCCTGCTAATAGAAAACTCTATTATTATGTTCCTTCCAAACACCCCAAGCAACATGAGGCAGAATAAGAGACCAAAATAAAGAGAGGGCTAGGTTAGAAGAAGGAGAGACCCATTGAGAGAATAAGTCAGAGAAAGAATCTGGAAAAACCCAAGCTAAGTCCCAAATATTAAAAATATGAGACCAAACTCCCCAAGTAAAACTACAACTAGCCAGCAAATGGAGACAATCCTCTGCTTCAACTTTACATAAAAAGAACCTATTTGGAAAAGACATACCTCTCTTCACAAGATTGTTTAAGGTAAGAATCTTGTCTTGACACAAAAGACAAAAGAAAATACCAACTTTGGGCAACAACTTCCCATTCCACACACAACCCCAAAATGGCAAAGGACCAACCATCTGAGTCTGGAAGGAAAAAGCAGAAGAAACTAAGAACTTCCCATTAGCAGTTAGATGCCAAATAACAAAGTTTTCATGAGCAACCGAAGTAATATGAATCAAGGATAGGAAATCCACAAGGGGATTCAAATCCCTATTCACCAAATCAAGACCAATCCAACTGCCTTGCCAAAAATAATTAGCAACATGAACACCCCATTCCCTGACGCAAAAATCCTTGAATGGAGCCACCCAAGGTTCATCTTTCAAAGGCCCATGCCCAATCCACCAGTCATCCCAAAAAAGAATCCTTCTACCATTACCCAAAATCCATCTCAAACCAACAACCACAGACATACAATGATCAATTGTTAAGTTCATATTGAAAACCAAAATCTTGTCTTCTCTCAATCCATTATTTGAGGTTTCTCCTTTCAAATCACAAATAATATCTTCTAGTATAGTCAATTGAATTTATCCACATTACCATATGGCTGAACATGTTTTTCAAAATAAAGTCTGCCAATTGCTTTTATTTACCTCTACCATGTACCACCTTCTGAGGCTTTTCTTTACTTTCAATGTCTTTCTCTTTCATTTCGTAGGCCTTTTTGCTCCCTTTTTTTATCTAATCTACTTATTTTATTATTCACCATCCTCTAAAATTAAATATTTCTACATTTGTATATTAATTTTTTTTTTCAAAATTATATATATTTTTTAAAGATTTCATCCTTACTTTTTAAAGTCAAAATTATCTTCAATGTGATTGTCTCAATTCTTTGTTATTTCTTGCCATAACATGATTTATGGTTTTTTCTTTTATGTTGTAAGAAGTATTTTAGTTTTTTCTTCTCTTTTGGTTTTATATGAGAAAAAATAGAATGACACAATATTCTTACAAGCACTATGTTTGAACATCTTTGAGGTTTCTCTTTCCAAATCACAACCAAGCTCTTCCAATAGTGACCTAAATTCTTGACTATTATCCACATTACCATGTGATTGAACATTCATCCCCCAAAAAATTAACCACTAATTGATGTGCTTTACCTCTACCATGTCCCCACTTCTTAGAGTTTTCTTTACTTTCAACACTATTCTCCTTCATGTCGTAGGTCCTCTTGCTTCCTTTGTTATCTAATATTTTTGCAATTCATCATCCTTCAAAATTGAATAGGTCTATGTTTTTTGTATTAAATAAAAAAATGTTTCAAAGTTATATTTATTTTTTTAAAGAATTAACCCTTATTTTTTTGTCAAAATGATCTTCATGGTTATCTTAATTATTTTCTATTTATTTTTTATAACATGATTAATGATTTTCTCTTTTACATTGTAAATAGCTTTTATATTTTTTTCCCTTTTAATTCTATACGAAAACTTTATTTGAGCATCATCTTATTTAATGATTTTTTTAACAATTAATAGCAATTTATATTTCATTTATACCAAACAATAATACAAAATTATCTTACTTTTAAATCCAAACATATTATCGATTCTTGATGTCCATCTTTCAAATGGAAATGTGACATAAATTCATGATAAGCACCAATTTTAAATGTGCATTGAGAATTATATTAAGCCTTTTGGAAAGAAAGTATTATTTAATGATTGTTAAATGAATTTTCAATATCTATTAAAAGAAACACATAGATGGGGTGGAGGGCCTAGCTTGATTGACTAAAGCATCATGTTGCAAGAAAGAGGTCATGAGGTCTAATCTCCCCTCCATCCCCTTGGTACCGGAGGTGTGTCATGTCAGCATCACCAATCACGTGAATTTTTTTTACCAAACACACTAATTTATAGGGGGCTACCTGATTCCTGTAGTCTGAAAAAAAAGCAATACATACATATCAAAATTAGCAGACAATTAAAACATTCATTGATAAACAATTTTCAATGAAATATGAGTAGCAAGTGGTAACATTAGATGTAGTAAAAGAAACTTATAAACATGTTCACAAATGAAACTCACACTTTGTATATAGAGTTAACCACTATACTTGTTGAATGTGTAGCACAATTCCATTGTTCAACAAACTGCAACTAGACTATCCCATCATAGTAAATTCCTTCGAGAATAAGAGTGTAACTTTGAAACTTAATGAATGGTTCATAAGGCACAACACTTGTTGAAGGTTTTGCAAATGGGGTTGCAAGCTAAGTGGGTCTAATCTTGGAAAAAATCTGTGGTTAAGCACGTTTGAATTGGAGTAGTATTGGGATGGGACCTCTTAGGAAGGTCATGCTTCACCTCTGTGAGAATCACCTAAATGCAATGAGTGCCAAGTGGACCATTTAATATCATGAGAGATGGGTTCTTGTGAACCACTACTCATGAAACATGAGTCAATGAGTTTGACTCGTAAAACTACATGGCTGAATCCTAATAGCAATATCACAATTTGACAGACTGTGGAAAGTAACTCCTACTTACCTAATTACGCAATTGATATGCCCATAAACCATTATTAGTAAGGGACTTTGGTGGCTGAAATTGCAGTAAGCGGCATGGCCAAATCTCGGTGAGATGTCTTTTACAACCACAAAATCTATTTTACCATTGCCCGCAGGTATGGAATACTTGCAATGTCCTCATCTTGCATGCTTCTATCCCACCCTACCACTGCCTCCAACTCCGCTTGAGATCGGCCTTGCATTTCTTCTCTCAATACCAACTCCACCATGGTTCACTCTGTAAGTAGAGCCACAGTGTCTACACCACAGAATATCAGCTTTTGTATGTGACAAATATTATTAAATCAAATATTTATAGGTTTTACTGAGGGTTTTGATAATGTCATATGAGGAACAAATTAACATGGGAGACTACTCACCCCAAAAACTCCAATGATGTCATCCTTGAGCTTGTCGTGTCCTTAAAGTGAAAGGAGCACATCTACAAAATTGAATCGACTGTGTCCCTGGGCAGAGTGGATTGTCATCATTGGTTGATGATGTGTTGGGAAAAAGCCTTATTCAAGATACTAGATAACTGCAACAAGCTTGACTTGGTAGAGGGTCAAGGAGTTGCAGTCACGAGTATGACAAATGGTCAATGAGTGTTAAGTGGATCATTCATTATCATGAGAGATGGGTTCTTGTGGACCACTACTCATGAAACATGGGTCAATGAGTTTGATTCGTAAAACTACACGGTTGAATCCTGATAGTTATATCACAATTTGACATGTTGTGGAAAATACCTCATACTTGTTAAATTGAAAGCCCCCATCAATTCAAACCCTTAGGTAGACACCTTCAACTTTTTATACACAAAATCAAATGAATGTTTGCTAGGATCATTTTCTTTGATGTTCCCTCCACTTTTTGAAGCTCCAACTATCTGCATAGGCAAGGAAAGTACAATTTCACAATTGAAATTTGAACTTAACCGCTGTAGTTTGTAGAGTGAGAGAATTGAAATAGAATACAAAATGAAAAATGAAAGATTAAGTGGGCTCTACATATGCCATCTAAGCGGTCAATGTTTAGAGTGCGTTGGTTAAGCTTAGTCTAGAGAGAGGTGTCCACTTTCTTGTCTGCCACACAAGACTTGTGTGTACTCACCATAAAAAGTGATTGGAATATTTGACAATATTATGTTTAGTAATTGTTTTCTGGGGTAATAAATAATTTTTATCAATTATTTAGTAATTTTAAGTGCCATTTTTAGTTTTAAAGAATTATATAATTTATGAAGTTTTTTAATATTTAAAATATATATTTCCAAGGTATTATATGTTAATTTAGATAATTATTTTCAAATACATTCAATGTTAATAGAAAAAGTTTTAAATATGATGAATTCAAATTTTTCTTTTCAAATATGTATCTACACAACAATATTATAATTGTTTCAAAATAATAAATACAAATTGAGTACAAATTGATGTCATATTCTTATTTTAGTGTAAACTAAATCCTAATGTGGAAGTGAATTAGTTGTTACTATAATATTAGTTAACATGAAAGTACCACGAATTAAGTAAATTATAGTATTTTGAGAAAAAGGATGGTAAATAAATGCAAAAAAAACATGCATATATTTAAAATGAGAAATATATTACAATTATTATATTATCTTAATTATGTGTCTTCTATATCTTTGACAATCTTTATTTAATATTGGCCTAAATCTCCACGACACACATGATCCAAGGCAATTTAATGATTGAATGCATTTGTTTAATATTGGTTCCCCTTTCGAAAAATAGTAAGAATAAGGCTTTGGAATGCATAATTTGGCATATTAGAAGCTTAATTAAGTCCAATAAATTAAGGGACCTAAACATAATGTGTAATTGTAAAGGTACACAATTTTCTACACTATAGTTTGTAACATAGTAATGAGATTCAGACTTGGCTAGGGTGACTCGACTTGAGACTAGACACTCGAACTTGGTGCAGACTTGGAAAAATGAAAAAAAACCTAGAAATTTAGAGATTTTTAAGGATTTAAAACTTGTTTCAAGCACCCTTTATTGAATAAACCTTAAAGAAACAATAACATCATTAAATAGAAGAAAATTTGATCACATGCACAAGTATACATCGATCACATAAGTATAAAGTACATAAATTATAGCTGAGTTGCTGAAGGAAATAACACACTTATATATATATAGTCAAATGTATACAAAACTCATCGAATATGAAATCCATGACATCAAATGTTCCATACAAATATGAAATATCAAAAGATTCAAAAAAATAACTAGAAGTCTATGGCTCAAAGGAGCTTGCATCCTTCCTATGAATGTGTCTAAGATAGGTCTCAGATGATGCAGTAGCCATGTCTCAAGTATCAAGATGATTTCCTAATAGTGGGTTGAGGGCAATGCCTTTGTGAGTTCTAGGCACGGTCTCTAGTGGGGTCAGAGATAATGCCCTTTGTAGGGTTTTGGAGTCCCTGCCACCCCTAGGTAGGAATCTAAAGCCTTGGCAATGCCCATTGCGGGGGTTTGGTGGTAGCGCCCCCAATGGGGTCAAGGGGAAATGCCCCTTGCAGGGGTCTGGGGGCAGTGCCCCCAGTGGGGTCAAGGGGTAACGACACTTGCAGGGGTTTGGGGGCAGTGCCCCCAACGGGGTCAAGGGGTAGCACCCCTTGTGGGGGTCTAGGGAAGCACCCCCAATGGAGTCAAGGGGCAATGCCCCTTGCAGGGGTTTGGGGGCAGCACCCCCAGCAGGGTTGAGGGGTACCACCCCTCGTGGGGTCCCAGGGCAGCGCCCTGGGCATGCTTCCTGTCGCGATACAGGCCGAGGTCGAGGGGCGGAGCCCCTTCCACCAAGCCCAAATTAAGACCTCCAAAACCATACAAACCTTCATGGTGTACATCATTTTTTATTACAATAAGTAAAAAAAAAATTTAACTTTAAATTTCATGTAATTTGGACTTTTTCAAACCTTACTGCCTACTGAGTCCTACTGACAAGACTCGCTTGAACTCGATGATTCTAGCCAGGACTCAGTAGGACTCGATTGAGTCCAAGTCCAAGCCCCCAAGACTTAGCCAGGGTGACTTGACTCGCGACTCGCCAAGTCCTAGCGAGTCTTGTTTCAATGGTTTGTAATGCCCCTTGAGGCATGGTTATCAATTCATCTCTCGAGACGTTAAATTTTATGCACCCCCCGAGGTGAGTTTTATGTGCCCTTTGAGGTGAGATTTGCTGCACCCCCCTGAGGTGATTTTTTGTAAGATAGTTCATAGATTCAACATAATGGAGCTTGTTGGGTCATGAACTTGAGTGCCCCTTTTTAACATGGCCACCTAGCATAACACAACTTGCTTGCCAGTGGAGCCATGTGTTTATAAGTGATTTTACATCCTTGTGAGAGCATCATTTTTCTAGACAACACACTCAATGGATGACATTTGGTATTTGAGATGATTTAGTACTAAGGTCTCTTTTCCTTACCAACTCAAATATTTTAGTACTATGTGTTCGGTTATGTCTCTTTTGTGTGTCTTCTTCATGTTTACATTGTGTTTGTTTTCATTTTATCATCATCTTTATGTTCCATCATGCCATGTGTTTTCATCATGTATTCTTTGTGTTTTCTGACATGTATATTTGTGTATGTTGTCTTACTACATTACATACACATGTGTTCCTTTGTGCTTATGTTGGATCTTGGATCCTAGGGGCTTGTGCTCTCGCTCTTGATCCTTAGTCATCCCATCTCTTCAACATTTAGACAATCAAATCCCTCTTGACATATATTTTTCTACTTTAGTGTTAGTTTGAGCATAAGTTCAAACTCCCACTAAAGTGGGGGCTAAATGTAGCATTGTAAATTGTCACCCTTGACAATTTCACTCTATGTTTTCCCCCCTTTGATTTATTAGACCTAATTAAGATCCCAATTTACTAAATTATGCATTTTGTGGCCCAATTTAAAATAATTTCTAACAATCTGCAAGCATAAAAAAAATGCTCTTATTTAATACTTTGCTTATGACTTTTTAGATTCCCTAAAATAGGGTTGGGATAGGGGCAACCTAGGTGCATATGTCCCCCTATTTTGGCTCCAAATTCAAATATATTAGTGTCAGTATTTTATTATTTGAAATTTGAATATCTAAAGTCATCCATCAGGATTTAAATTTTGGGAAATTAGAATAATAACATATAAATACCTAGTTATTGCATCATTTCAAATCTATCTAGCAACAAGCGAGCATTAAGAGCAAGTATTATGATCAAGAGCATTATTCAACAAGTCAAGAACAACCATTAAATATTTATTGTAGCAATTCAAGATCCTAACATCATGTCAAATCTTATGTGAGTTGATATGTGTTCATGTTATCATTTTTTTGTGAAGGCTAACCCTTGTTGTAGGTCTCCAAAGCATTCAAGGAAATCAAGAAAGAAATATTCAAGACCTTGAAGTGATGTACATGACCTCATTCCTTTAAGGAATCCATTAAAGGGTGGTGAATTGCAACACTTTGTGATTTCATCATTCCTTCCTATCCAGGTTATTATTTTATCATTGGCATTGCCATTGTGGAAGTAGAAACACTTATATGGGGTTTGACTAAGGCAAGCCCCTAAACTAGCCCAACACTCCCCCTCTTTGTGAATGTGTAGATCTCAGGTTGAAGAAGATTGAAAGGAATTTGAAGACATTTGATTCATTGTTGCATTTGAAACCTTAGGCCTTGACAACTCACAAAAACTCAATTACATAAATATCTAATAGTGATTTAGCAAGTTTGCAAATGTGAAACAAAATATTAGATCCAACACTTGAGGACTACGAAAAATAGATTTAAAAAAGAGCTACAAGGATAGTGGCACCCCCAACACCAACATCCTGACAAATTTAGTTGAAATTTATATCACATGTGCACAATGTCCTTCTCAATCTAGATCTAGTGTCAAATGTTTTGTTACAACTTTTTAATTTTTGAAATCTTGCATTTTCAATTTAGGGCACATAGTTCAATTAGATTAACATAAACAATTCAATTCTAATTCATTTTCAAAACTCAAAAGGATTAGATCCAGGTCTGATTGAATCACCTTTATGGTTTAAAGTCAATTTAATTTCCTTATGTATTTGTATCCTAGTAATGAAATCCTAGAAATGATGGAATTAACCCTAGGTTTTGGACATTAAACTTAAGGGATCCACTTTTCTACATTTCACCCATACTAGCTACATCAGAGGTCATTATGTAGTTGATTAAATTTAACACAATGATGACCTTTGGGGATTAAACTTACATTAGATACATCTTTCATTTTCATACCTTTCATTATCTTTCAACACATACCATCTTGTTAAGCTACCTCTAGGAATACCCTCCTAGGTTTACATTGAGCTTAAAGTGTAGGAGATTTTATCCACTCTTTTTATTTGGCCTTTAACCCTTAGTATTTTGTTAATGAAACCTTGTTTAACTTGATGACATACCTTTTTCTTTGAGGTGAAATTTATTTCTAGTGTTTTTGAGCAATACTTTTGGGGACCAATTGATGGGACATTCAATTTCGATGCCACATATGTGATTTTATAGAAACTATACAAAAAATAAGTAAATATAAAGTACATACTATCCATCATGTTCACATATTTAAAGATAACATTAAAAAAAATACTAGTATGGCATTAAAATCTACATTAGTTTTCTAAGAAATCTGTATATATTAAGGTCTTGATCTCTAATTTGTTTTAGTAGTGTCTTTATTTTTTTTATCAAAAACACATGCTTTATTTTTCAACATAATTTTTGATCCACTCATCCAAAATTTCAAAATATATATTTTCACATTTTATGCTCTATTCTATTCACATTGAAAAATAATTATATTAAAAATAAAGTTAAAGGGTATCATTTTTTTTTTTTTGCTCCAAAATGGGTCTTTGACAATTAGTAAAAACTGAAATATTGATTAAAATTTTAGCATACATTAAGTGATGTTAGCTAACTTTCCACTAAAGAAATTTATAAAATGCTATGAAAACGTCAACAATCTAGAGGGAGCACACCTCATATCATGTTATATTTTTCTAAGAAAATATGAGCCACTTTATAGTGTACTTCCCCTATTTCACTCTCTTAATTTTTCATATTTTAAAAAAAATCATAATTTAGAAATTAAAATTTGAGCAATAATCTTAAATTATTTAATATATATCTTAAATTACTTTCCAAAATTCAAATTTTATTAATTTTAAGAAAAATTATCCATTTCCAAACATTTATCTTTATTATAACATATATTTCAATAATATTTATTCAACTAAAAAGTTGACAAAAATATCTGAATTTAATTTGATGTAATTTAAACAATTGGTATAATGATATGTATTCACCAATTTAATATTAGTTTTACACAATACAAATCCTCTCTATTAATAATTCCTTCAAATTTTTCCAATAGATTACACCACAAGAGTGACAGATAACCGAAGAATCTTCATAGACAATCTACTACACCCAAGTACCAAAATTTGAAGACAAGGTAATCTGAGTGGGAAGCTTCTGATTTTTCTCCACAAAAGCACAAACTCTCATGAAAATAAAGCTCTTCATAAATTTAGTGATCTTGTTAGTAGCACAATATTGCCCAAAAAAATTGGCAATAAACATGTTTTTTTTAATTCCAGAATTCCAAAGGAAGTCCATGCAAGCGAACCCAAATAGGAAACTTGAATGTCACAAGCATAGGATTGAAACTAGATGACCAATTTTTAAGACTTAGACCATTGAAACCCAAAAACTAGGGTTCCTCAAGAAGGACCCTAGATCTATCTTCTTGGAAAGAAAAAGAAAAAATAAATAAACCATTGAACATTGTAGATACCTCAAAATTGCCACGAAGCTTTTGAACCTAAAGGATACATTTTCTAACAAGATCAATATTGGGGTGATTACCGCAAAACATACCAACAAGTGAGCTCCTAAGCCAATTAGATGTCTCAACAAGAAGAGAATCAAGAACATCAATAATTATCTATGCACCCTCCATCTCCAAAAGAGAGACACGCAAAAGAGAACACTTAGTAGAACTACCTTCCTCCACACCCCTCGGGGAAAGAACAACAACCCCAAGAGAAGAAACAACAACATCAAGTATGTTAATAAGAGAGACATAACAACAAAATCATCCACCTTCGACAAAACTCCCCTCTCTTCCAGAGCAAATGAAATAGGCACAGGAAAATTCATAGCACAAGAGATGCCTAAAATTGAACACCAAGTAGAGCTACATTCCTCCACACCCCTCAACAGAAGAACAACCCTAGAAGAAGAAACAATAACCTCCAAAATGTCTACAAGAGAAGACAAAGCAACAAAATTATCCACCTTTGATAGAAACCCCCTCTCTTCTAGAGCAGAAGAAATGGGCAAAGACATATTTGTATCCTTGAGTTTTATAATGGGGGACAAAACCCCCTTAAAAGGGAAAAGAAAACATTTTTTCATACCCAAAAACTAGTCACCAACAATGGCCTCACCAAGAGGCACCTCAACAAAATTATTAGCCTTCATATAGGCACCCAAGAGGATACTTATGAGAAATTCATCCTCTTCGTCTGAGACAACCCCTTCAAAAGGTGAGAAATCAAAGGAAGACACCCAAGGAAGGGAAATTTTTTTCCTCCCCCCACCAATCCTTTGCCTCCTCACTTTCTATTTCATAAGAGAAACCATCCTCATAGCATGCAACCACAAAAGGACCTGCTACATCTAAAGTTGTTGTTGACATAGGGGAGATGAAGCATTCACAAGGAACCTACTCCAATGTGATTCCTTTGCCGTCCCCATCATCTGAACCTCCCTCATCATCAATGTCCTTAGTAGAGGAAGCCAAACAATTTTCGTTGCCATCATGTAGGGTTTTTGTCACTCCCTTTATTCCTTTGTTGACATGTCAACACTAGGACCCTTTTGATCTTAAAACTATGTTATTTATAATATTAGTTTCTTATATATTTTGTGGTATTTCCTTAATAAATTATAAAATATGTTCTTAAATTATGAATTTCTTGTTATATAATCGAATATTTTTTACTTATTGATTTCCTTTTATTTATTCCTTGTTTGATTTATGGTATTTTCCTCAATAGCAATACAATATGTACATTTAACATATGAACTTTTTATGATGTGATCTAATATTTTTATTAATTAGTTTTTTTTAAAAGTGTATGTTAGATTATCATGTTGAATTTTAGACATATAAGCAATTTATAATTAACTAAATAATTTTCTTTTAATTTGTTTTGTTTCACAATTCAATAGATTTATTTTCTAGTCATTTGGTATGTAGTCATAGCATTTTTAATAGTCATTAGTTAAGCACTAAGTCCAATAGAACATAATCTTTGGTATAGTACACTATTTGCTCATAATAGCTTATAGTGATAGAAACAAGGTTGGATTGAGTCAATCCTTGGCTCAATGCTCTGGGTCTCAAATATATAAACCCCTGGTGTTTCACTCCACCAATCAACCTATAGGTCCTAAAGCTATATTAGGCACCCCTGGTCATTTGCCAACCCTGCTATCAATGTCACTTTGCTGCTCCCAAGCTATTCTTGATGTTTTTCCTCATCTTCTCCATCTAGTCCTTAATCCCTCTAAAGACTAGTCAACCTCTAAATCCTCCTAACAACATTGTAGGGGTGTGCATAGGTTTTATTTCCTTCAAAACATTCTAGGAATGCTCACTGTCCAAGCTCCAAACTCTATTCTCCTATTGCTTTCCTTAAACCCTAGCTTAGGGTTTGGAAAGGCTACAAGAATTAGGCCTTTTTCTTCAAGAAAAGTGTTTAATACGCCTCCCTACTACAAAAATACCACAATCACAAAGAAGGAACCCTAACTCAATCTTGGAGCAATACAAGATTTTCTTGGTTTTAGCACTTCTCAGGCCGTACATAGGGATTTTCCAGATTTTGAGAGTTTTAGGGCTTTTTGAGCCTTTTCTTGGATACAAGGAGGACTGTCTCCTTCCTTCTGCCTCCAGAGGACTTGGGAATCTCTCCTGCCACCTGTCAAGCCTTTGCAAGGTTCCCAACAATCTTTTTACACATTGGGTTTCCAAAAGTTAGTCATCCCTGCACATTAGGATTCATTTCCAACTACCTTTTCCCAACTGAGCAGTATAAACTCGCCTAGGAAAGGATTCCAAGCATGATTTTTGATCTTTTACTAACTCCTATATTTACAATATGTAAAAGGGTGGAGGCTAGCTTTGTTTCCACAGTTTCCATACTTCTCAGTATGGGCAGAAAACCAGCTAAGACTCCATTTATTTGTGGATTTACCAGTCAGAAAAACAAAAAAAGAAAACACAGATTTACAAGCTTAAATGAAAATGATGGAAAGTTGTCTTAAGATGCCACAATAAATAGTCAAAAAGGTCTCTTTTACATGCCAACTAACCAAAAAAATACTTTATTTAATTCATTTCTCTGCTATTCAGACGCAAAAACCAAAAAACTATCTTTTATTCATAAAAGTCATTGTTCTATTTACATTCTCCACAAACTGCCAACTCCAAAAAGTCTTTTTCCACCTTCAAAAGTCATGGGTTCCCATCCCCCATGCAAGGAATCAGTTAGGTTCAAATTACCGAGTCCAAGAATGGCCAAAAACTAACTGTTTGCAAACACAGTGTGTTTTCAAACTTTTACAAAAACTTAGGAAATGAACACCAAAACATTTCCTAATTTATTCAACTTTTATCCTAAACACAAAAAAGGTCCTCAACACATCCTAAATGGTATTTGAGACCTTGCACAACAAAACAAATAGATTTAAAGCCAATACTCCAAAATTTGCTTGTATTTTGGTAGGTGCTC
>VDFB02064226.1:0-12161 GCA_007258455.2 Sequoia sempervirens
CACCAATATCTCCTTTAGGAAGCACCAACTTCGAAAGCAAAGTACCACCCTCTATGTTGCTCCTTCAATGGATGATGAACATTGTGATTCCTTCACCAAATCTGTATTCTATTCTTCTCAAAACTTCACATATTCTTATTCACAAATCTTCTATAAATCTGATTTACCAATTTGCTCAAAACTCTCTTCACAAGTCTACTATAATTCTGCTCTCATATCTCCTTCAAATCTGCTTACAATCCTGATTTCTATCTGCTTCAATATGCTTTGTAAATATGCTCCAAAATCTTCTTTAATCTTGCATGAAACCTCATTCACAAATCTTCATATGTTATATTCATATATCTTCTATTGGCTATCCACTCTTCTAGGACTGATTATTCATGTTTTCACTTGCTCATCTCATGTCTTTTATATCTTCATGAACTGCTGTGTATATATGATGAACTTGCCTTTTTTACTAAATAACACACTTCACCACTTGAATGATCTGCCTTTCTATCTTCATTGATTCTGTGAATGGATGCAACTCTTTGAAATAGATACAACCAATTGAATATTCATGTCTTTCATTAACAAATCTGCCTTAACTCAATCTCTTAATCTGCTGTGTATATGAACTTGTTTATTTCTACTCTCACTGTAATGTTCCTTTGGGAGAGCAAGAGAAAATAAAGAGAACAAATAATTTTTTATCATTTTGATTTTTGGTGCCCTAGGAAAGGATGTTAAATAGCATTCAAGTTTGATTTTTGGCGCCCAAGTATTTTTATAAATTTTATTGGGGCTGGGCGACCCCTTCTTGGGGAGCTATAAGGTGAAAATAACAATTAAAAATAAATAAAAAATATATTAATTTTGAATTATAAGTTGGTGCCCAAAAGGTGAAATTAAAAATAAAATAAAAAGCAAATTTCAAAGGAGAAGTTGGCGCCCAAGTTGGGTCAGCCAAGTTGGAGTTATAAGGGTGGATTGATATATATATACAAGGTTTATTTGGAGGTTTTATCATCATTGTGGATTATTTCTTCAGTTCTGATCTGCAATTATTGCAGCCATTACAAGGACGAAAACTCTTGTGAATAGTAGAGGAGTTGGACGAAAACCTAGCTCTTCAATGGAGGACTTCATGATGGAGGTTCACTTGCACTTCAATGGATTTTGATGTGGATTTTGATGCTCAGATTTTCAGATCAGTTATCAGCAACTTTGGAGGGAAGATTTGATGCTAATTTGACTTAGGGTTTCACCCTAGTGTGGGGCGTCTAAGTTGCTATTGGTGCGCCTTGTTTTGGAGGGGCAAATTCAACAAGATTGGAGGTTTCTGACAAGTTTAAGGGGTTGCAAACCCTTACCTACAGACCAGCAGGCCAGCACACCTTTGGGGTAGGGTTTTGGCTTAGGGTTTCACCCTAGTGTGGGGCGTCTAAGTTGCTATTGGTGCGCCTTGTTTTGGAGGGGCGAATTCGACAAGATTGGAGGTTTTTGACAAGTTTCAGGGGTTGCAAACCCTTACCTATAGACCAGCAGGCCAGCGCACCTTTGGGGTAGGGTTTAGGAGACATTTCATCATATATTTGCATTCATCTTTGCATTTTGTGGTGGTTGGAGCAACTCGCCGATCTAGGATTAGTGTAGATCAACATTTTCTTGCATATTTTGGCTTGTAAGTAGGGTTTCCTCATATCAGCAAACTATTGTACATTGCTGGGCATGTTTCAAGCCCATTTTATGGTGAACTTGCATACAAATTAGGTCTGGTTTTGTAGCAGCAGAACCGAACAATTGATAATCAGATTTTGGCATGTTTTGGATGGACATTTGGTGTTTCATTTTGTTGGTTATATTCATGTTTTAAAGCTAGATAAAATTTCTATGTTAATTGAGGCAATTGGGAAGATATATGTTGCTGTTATTGCATATTTGAAATCAGAAATTTTTACATCAGTAGTTAGGGTTTTTAGCAGAAATTAGGGAAAAAATTGGTGTTTCAAAAATCAGAAAATTCATCAATGGTATCAGAGCTTGGATCCTGCTAGCTTGGAGGGTTTAGGCAAATCTTTTCCTATTAGCATTCATGAGTATAAGATCAGCAGCTAAGTTCGCCATCAATTGGATGTGATTTGGCTTGGTTTTATTGTTGCATGTTATGTGGAAAAGGATTTGAGCTATTCTTATGCAGTTGTGAATCATGGGTTCCAAAGTTGTTGATGATGTAATGGTTGCCTATGAAAGGTACCTTGCACTTTCATAAGAGGTTAGAAATGATCTCTCCTTCGGTTACTATATGGAGTGTGTTGAATGGACAAGAGCAAGCAAGAGAGGAAACCAAAGAAGCATTAGTAGCCGAGTGTTGAAAACATCTTGAATCAAATGATGCAAAGTTTTATGCAGTCACAACAATAGTTGCTTGCATCCATTGGTCAAATGTCACAAAGCAGGAATAACATGAGAATACATGAAGATATCAGAAAATTGAGGAAAGAGACAGAAAAATCAGAAGTTATCATGGAAAAAAAGGTTAGAGAAGGAAGTACTTGTTTGTGACTTGCTGCCTACAAGTAATTATGAGGAAAAAAATCTGTCAACATGCAGCCCTAAAGAAGACATGTTCAAAGTGTTGGCGTTTCAATTCGCACTTGTGGAGTGCATATTGGAAACAGACAACTATGCACAGATAAACTGCTCTTCAAATTTGGAGGAAGCTCCCTCTTTGCTGATTATGCTTTTAAAAGAAACAACTAAAGTAATGGCCGATCTATTTGTTCTCAGCTTGAGAGCACAAGGTTTATAAAACTCTCTGTGTCTTAGCTGAGATTTTCTTTGGTTTTGCAAATCCAACTTCAACTAAGCCTACACTAAAATGCTTCTAATTTCTCAAGTAAATTCAGAGCAAGAGAAACTAGAAGTAAACAAGTATGATTTTCTGACACAAAAGCTCAAATAAACTTGCATCCAACATTCACCTGAAGACTCATTGTACCATAGTTGGAGAACTCAGCTTGGAAAAAAACTCGCCAAGCCCAAAATTGATGAGTCAACAAAAACTTGGAGAAAACTCGGCAACTTTTTGGATTTTTTTTTTTGTGTTTTTCGCATTTTTTATGTATTTGGTGAGTTTTTGGAAAAGACTCTGCAGGAAGACTCGGCAAGTTAAAGTCATAAAGACTCACTAGGCAAAAAAACTCGCAAGTTTTTCAAGACTCGTCGAGTCTTCCAACTATGCATTGTACTTTTGGTTGTAAGCTGAAATAGAGATTATGGAAGCCAATTACTGAAAGAAATGAGACATTGGATCAAAGCACAAAGGCGTGGGATTTATTTCCTCAAAGCTTTTTTGAAGAACAATAGCACATCTGGGACAACAAATTATATGATGAAACAAACATATAATAGACGATCAAACCAGCTTTATAACATGATATTAAACAATAAACTGAACAATGATTTGCAGCCACAAGTAAGCATACGATCTTGTTCTTACACAATGTGAACCAACACTAAATAGCAATATTGTGAGCGAAATGGCGCAACAATTTGTTATCACAAGCAAAAGTTAAAATACAATGAGCAAGGTTGCTCTTATTTATAGAATCTCAAAGGAGTGGGGAACCCTAAAATCTCCTTGAGTTAACATTTAGTCTTGCCAACATGCAAGATTTATTCCTATGTCTAAACAAAGAAAACTAGCAGTTAACTGGAAAGACTATCTTAGTTAACTGGTCTAAAACTAAAACTAACTGGACTTGCCAACATGCAAGTCTTATTGATATGAGAGTCAACTGATAACTGACATCAGTTAACTGAAACTTAATTGAAAGTTCCAACTCCACCAAAATATATTCCTTAGGAAGAGATAAACATGCATGAAATCAGCAATCTGAATTCAAGAGTGATGTTGAGTTGATTGCTGCCTTTGACTCTATCCTTGGAGAAAATCGTGGGATCTAACTGGCTGTCTACTCCAAGCCATCTTGAGCAATCTTCTTTTGGGATCTATCCTTTTTTGCATGCCATATCTTTTCACATTCATCCATGATTATGATGAAATTATTTGTACGGGGTGGAATGGTGAAACAATTTTCAACATCTCTCGGCTTGAGGCTACAAACAACTCGCCCATCTGCTGATTGAATTTGTCATGTAGAAGGGTTGTAATGCTTGATGCATGCAATGACAAACTCGAGATCTGATACTAAGATGGGAATAGAAGTTGCTGCCAACAATCTGGAGCGATCAAGATGCTTGATTGTAGTACTATCTACGCCTTCCAAAGTGCTCAATTTGATTATTGGATGAACATGGCACAAGTCAATGTCAAAAGTTTTCAAGAAGTCATGAATCAAGATTGATTTGGTCTTGTATTCAATTGGATTGAATTGCATACTGAAAAACTAGACTTTTGACTATAAACTTGGATATGTTAGGACGAACTTCTGAAAAAAGCTAAAAATAGCTTCTGACTGCTTTTTCAGAAGCAAAATTTTGGAAAAAATTCTGAAATGTGGGTTTTGTTGAGAATACTATGCCAATCAAACCTAGATTGTCCGTTTTTGAAAAAGATGACTTTTTCACCACCATGCAAAGGAAACTTCAAAAAGAGGGAAGCAACGGGGCAATTTTCTTGAAAAATCTTGGAACATGGGTTTTGTTGCCAACGCTATGTTGAATGAACCCACTTGACCAGATTTTGAAAAAGATGCCTTTTCGACCACCATGCAAAGCCTTCAATTTTCAACCTGAAGTGGCTAAAAATTCAAGGACATTTTGTAAAAAGTAAACCTAGTTGATTAAGTTTTTAGAAAAAAGACAAGAAAGAGAAAACCCTAAAATTTAGGGTAGAAGCTTCGAAGAAAAAGTTGTTGATCTTCAAGAGAAGCCGAAAATATGAGTACCTAGATTATTGAAAACTAAAGAAAAGGAAAATTTGTTCTGAAAAATTGCTCTCAAAAAATTAATGTTGCCAATGTGTTCTTTTGTGCAATCCGATCATGAATCTTCGAACAAATCTGAAAAAATCCTCTTGTAGCGCCTTCAAATCATGTTTGCATGAGAAAATATGAGCTCGTCTTCAACCTGTGATGGAGAAAATGGATGCCCAAATGCTTAATTAAATAATTTTCATGAATAGAGGTGTCTCATGCAGTTAATTCCTAAATTTAGGAATGAAGGGACCTCATTGGACCTCCATTTAGTTAACAAAATGAAGACTAATCCTTCAATAGGCGTCAAAAATCATGCATAAGAGAAAGGATGTAGTAAACAAGAAAAATGGAGCAGTTCACAGTTCAGTTTGGAGTTGTTAACTGAAGACTGCTCATTAGTTTGAGTTTAGTTGTCAAATCCCTAAATTTTAGGGCGACCAAAGCATGCACATTCACTTCAAAAATTTCTTCAAGTCAAAGTTGAATTTGGACGCCAACTTCTCCAGACTTAGAAACTTTTTGAATTTTTCCATTTTTTAGCCTTTGCAAACATCACCAAAGCCTTTGTTTGATCACTGTTTTTGAATGACTGACAAATCTAATAGCCTGACTGACCATCTCGTTGAAGAACAAGATCAAAACTGAAAAGAAACTTCTTCAATTTGCAAACCCTAATTTTGACTTCTGGGTCATCAAAACTCTAGGCGCCCCTGGCTAGTAGGGGTGCTTTTGCTCATCAAACTTAGAAAATTTTCAAGGATTCTCACCATCTCAAACTTGATTTTCACATCCCTTTAGTCTGCATTTCCCGACACTTGACAAATCTCTTGAGCTAGCTGACAGGTTGACTGCGGTGTTGGATCAAAACTGAACATGATCTTTTAGAGGGCATAAACCCTAAAAACTGTATCTGGCATGTTAAAATCTTGGGCGCCCTTGGCCAGCAGGGGCACTTTTATTGCTAGACTTAACCATTTTTACAACTTTCTAATTTTGTCCTCCGTGCTCCGTTTTTCGTTCAATCTACAGCTGTAGGCTACTGACAATTCTTTTGATTAGGCTGAGATATTCAATGGAAAGCTTGAAGAATTCCGAACATGATGAATATTTTAGCAAACCCTAGCAATTGCATTTGAGGGCTCAAAACCCTAGGCCCCCTTGGTTAGCAGGGGCGCTTTTGTGCTCTGAACTCAAAATTTGACTTTGACTTCCATGACTAAATCCTTCTGTTTGACTCTTGATTCTGATTGTTTGGCAACTCCAATTAATCTGTTGACAGATTTGTTGCGAAGCTTGATCAAGTTTGAGACAAACATCTTAGATGTCATTTGCTCAAAAAATTGCATTTGGTGCCTCAAAAGTTTGGGTGCCCAGCTGGTAAGAGCTTTCCCCATTAGTGTTAGTCAAATTTTGACTAACTTCGTTTCCCTTTGTCTTCCTTTTTTCTTCATTTGATCTTCAAATTTGGGCATTAGATAGATCTCTTAGCAGATTATTTGTGAGGTTCATCACAAAAGGCTGGAAAGTGCGGAGATTTCTTGGAAGAGACAAACCCCAAAAAGTTGATTTGTGCCTTTGAAACCTTGGGCGCCCCTAGCCAGCAGGGGCGCTTTTGCTCATCAGACTTAGAAATTTTTCTAACATTTTCAATCTTCAAATCTCCTCTCGTTCATGCATCGTTTCCTGAGCATCCTTCGCCGTTGATAGATATGTGCAGCATCTGAAACCTTGATTTTGAGACCTGGCAATTTAGCTATCCTCCATTGATGACCCCGTGGCTCATGCTTCATCATTCGAAAAAGCAAAATAGATCCATGATAGAAATACTGACAATATGATGATTCTGATAGGACCAACTTGATCAGGATGTAGAATCAACCAATCAAAATCAGTTTGGGTTGCATGCGTGATGTTCCTATTTTTTAGGGTTTTTTTATTTTTAGAAAATTTACCAACATCCGTTTTACAACAAACCTAGAAAATCCTAAATTTTCCCTAAAAAATAGGTTCAGCTTGCAGCCATGGGACAAAAATTATGGCACATGACACACTTGATCTCCCATTGAAGACATCTCTTGGACCTGCACTTGACGATGGGCAATTAACAAAGGATGAAGACTTGTTTGAGTCCCTTGAAGGCACTGAAAAAAGGTATGATGTAAGTTCCAATTTTCCGTTTTATGACAACACTTGCAAGATATCAAGGAACGTTGTAACCAGCTAGATCAAGCCAAGAGGCAAAGGAAGTCACACCTTAGATCTCTATTTCTTCCAAGGGAAGAATGCTTAGTGGTGGAGCAAGCAAAGGAAAAGTCACTCGAAAAAAGCAAGCTAGAAGAATATGCAATTTTGGGTGGACAAGTGGAAAGGTATGATTCAATTTTTTTTTTCATATACCTAATTTGCATCATGAGTTGCCTTTGTTTGAGAGGCCTTTGAAGGCCCAAGCCCTAGAGGAGGTTAGGGTAGTTGAGCATACACTCTAATGTCCCCAATTTAGCCCTACGCTCTTCATTTGGATTTAGCCTATTTCTGGAAATCCGTAGGCTAAGCTAAAGCAGAAAGTGAGTTTTCCTCTTTCAAATTTTTTTTGAGGGGTTTTACATGTATGTTGTACCCAAAATAAATTTTTGGCATTCTATATAAATTGAGCTAAAGCTTGTTAAAATGCCATGTAAAGTCTATTTTAGGTCAAACTAATCATAGGATCTTGGTGGGTTTCTATCAAAGAACACATGTGCAAAATTTTGAAAATTTGAAAATTAGGGTTTTATGCCCCTATTTTCAGGGAAACCCCCAAAAATAGGACCTCCCCAAAAATGATTGAAAATGATTTTGATAGGATTAAAAGGCTTCATGATCACATTGGTCAAGTCAGAATCATGAAAAGGCAGGGTTTGCACGGTGGGCTATTTCTGTTACCGGGAACAAAGTTAGGAGCTCCGCAGCCATTAATGGCAGATTGGCTAGTACCAGGAGTTGAAAGTTAAGCTTCAAAAGCTTCAACGACGCAACCATGGTGGAAAAGGTCTAAAATGATGCTGTTTGATGAAGGAAATTCTTGAAATCCAAAAAGGTCAAAATTTGACTAATTCTGGAAACGTTACGAAGGAGAAACAAGTTCACATGTTGAAAAGAGCCTTTTTCAAGCAGGGGCGCCCATGATCTTTAAGGGTCAAATGCAGTCTGCTAGATCATCCAAGGCATTCATCCTCGGCGTTTGCTTGCTGGCTCAACAATGAAACAAACATCTAGATCATCTAATGAGTTGATCATAAGTAGTGGCTAACAAAGTGAAAAGAGGCAGTTGAAGAAATATCAGGAAAAGATTGTCAAAGGTGAAGATCAAAGGAAAAAGAGCCTTTTCAAAAGAAAGGCGACCTTCCTTTTGGACCTCAAGATGCTCACAAAAGACCAAAGTCCTCTCAGAACAATTTTCTCAACCTAGGTAGATCTCAGCAACGCAACTGCAAGCATGGTCATCCGATGAGGCAGTCAACAAATAATCAGAATCAAAGTAGGCAGCTTTTCAGATGAAGATGATCAGGCCAAAAGACAAAAGCGCCCTTTTCAAGGAGGGGCGCCCTTGAATAAAGGAACCCTAGAATGAATTCCAAGTTTTCTGAATTCAGTCATCTTTGGTGAAACGGAGCTGGCTACCTGGTGAGATATCAAGCGAAATCATCTGATTCTCTGATCAACGAGAAATCCAGATCAAAGCCGCGAGAGGTCATTTCAAAATTTTGAAGAAGCGAATTGTAAATTCACTAAAAGGCATAAGCAAAGAGCCCTTTCTTGGAAAAGGTGCCCTTTTGCTGAAGCCTAAACTTCGACTTTTTCATCATCATGTCTCGGACACTTCTCTTGATATTGATCCAACTCAGCGGTGAATATTATTGACAACATCTGGGATCGCCGGATCATACCCGGTCGGGACAACAAAGGTCATTCAAGAGGAAATAATAAAAACTTTGCAAAAATCAAAGGGATGCTAAAAGAAGTCAAAGGTCAAGTTGTTGACTAAAGTCAAGATATCTTGAGTTAAACTTGGCTAAAACACTCCACGATCAGTGGAAATCACCTTTTTGAACTTCAGATGAAGCCAAAATCACTTTTGAGCTTGAGTTAGGTCCCCAAACTTGTGGATCTAAGGCTTGAATCTATATATTCAAGGTGAAGGCGTCCTACTTCATTATTTCATTACAGGTTAAGATTCAAGAACAGCCATAAGCTCTCAAGGACACCATTGATAGATCTGGACAAGGTTTTCATCCGTTCTTCAATTTTTCTTGCAGATTTGAAGCAGAAGAAGATTGCTATTTTGAAGATTGGATTCAGAGACAAATTTTCTCAGGAAGCCAGATATAAAAACTTCCAATCCATCTTCTGTCTACTTCTTCTCTTCTTGTCTTAGGTTTTCCTGCATGTCACACAAGGCAACAGGCTACATCAGATCAGATCAACTGGGTAGATTCAACATAATTTTCCAGTGAAACACATCTCGTCAGATTTTCCAGAATCAACAAACTTGCTGCCCCTATTTTTGGAGGTTTTTCCGAAAAAGTTTCAGAATCGAAATTCTGAGGAACTGGGCTTGTTCAACATTGAAGCACGAACAAAACCCATGTGCCAGACTTTTTCCGAAAAAATACTTCTCGGCAGGGCGCTATTTTCAGGGGTTTCCGGAGATTATCAGAACAAGGTCAAGCTTACAGTCAATCTTTAAGTTTTTCAAGATGCAGTACTCCCAGGTACAATACGAGACCAAGACGGTCTTATTCCATGATTACTTGAAAATAGTTGACACAAATTTACATCAAGTAAATCCAGTAGTTGATTTGGAGCAGCTAGAAGGCATGAATCAAATCACATTGTAGAATATTGAAGAATCCGGGTTGCTACAGGCCGCATCCATTCCCATCACGTTACAAAGCGTGGAACTTGTAATTGCTTGTGTCAAGCATTACAATCCTACCACTAGAGAAATCAGAGCAGCAAAATGGAAGAGTTGTTTGCAGTCTAAAGCCTCAGGATATCGAAAGGTGTTTTGATATTCCAGAATGTCCTAACAACAAAGTCATATCAGTGACGGAATGTGAGAAGGCATTTGAAACAACTAAGGACAAATGTCAAAGGATAATAGCTGAAAAATGGCTAAAAGTGACAAAGGAAAACTTGCCTAAGTTGGTGGGACGAGGAGAATGTAAAGATGTGTACGCAGTGTTAATCAATCTACTCAATAGAATCACTGGAGAAGAGGATGGTCATCAATTCCAGCCATGGATGTACTATGTCATTGCTAAAATCATTGGCAGAAGGGAATATTATGACTGGGCCACTCTGATTAGTGACACACTCCACCGACAAATCACTGGGTATCTGGAAGCTCATAGGTTCCATATGTGCTCTTACCTGGTATACTTGATTGCCTTCCAAGGTGATTTCAGGATATTGAACAATGTGGGAACCTTAGGTGTGCAAAAGGTTCACGAACATTTCACACGTCTTGAGTTTACTCAAGCAGAGCGACATTTCAAAAGAACGAGTGATCTCTTCATTATGCACACCGTACGTGAGCTCGACCATGAGATGCACGTGTCTATTTCACAAGCAGCCAGAGAGGCAATGGCGGATTGGGCGGATTGGTTCATCCAATTCCCTACGTTCTCCTACATACGTGTGTATGGCTACATTGGTCACCCGGCCATGCTACCAAGATACCCTTCAGATAGAGTAGTCTTCATGGAATTCCTGAGATAGTTGTCCGAAGTTCACGTCTACTTGCACTTGAAGAGGAAGGCAGTTGTTAATTTTCCCATTGGAATGGGACTCTATAGATGCGGATTCGCGGCAGATGCTAAGATGATGAGTCAGGAAACGGTGAGGTTTAATCTCAAGTATCTCATTGAGAGAAGATCCTATGATCCCAGAGGGCTCTATGCAACACATCTCGAGCAGCACTCGTCACATAAGTCTTCTATGAAAGATTATTGGGTAAATTGTCAAGACGAGTATGAAGTGCGAAGAAGGAACTACAGCAGGTTCAGACTCCCGCAAATTGCTGATTTTATGTCAGCAGACATCGAGGGCCTATCTGATGATGAAGGGGAAGTCATTCTCCCCTCATTCTTCGCAGATTCAATTGACTCCCAACCACTCCCAAGAGTGGATTGGTATGCCAAGGAAAACACGTCTATAGAGGAAAGAATGAGTAGAGTGGTTAGAAATAGCCAACTCTATCTCGACAGCAAGAAATCAAGGAAGGTGATACCTCACAGAACAGAGCCGCCACAGGTTCAGTCTCCACCACCTTCCACTTCAAAAAGGAAACCTAGGTAGAAGCAATGGTGCAATCCTCCTCGAGGGATGAGGATGTCGAAGCCTACGAAGCCGAGAACACAGAGGACACATGTGGAGAAAGCCACACAGTCTTGAAATAATCCGCGGGTATTGCTGCCCCGAGAACAAAAGGTAGAGACTACTACCTGATCCAATAGAAGTTATCATGGAAGAATCGGCCAGCGATGGATTCTTTGAAGAACCAAATAACGAAACCAATGGCCGGCTCTTGACAGCGGCTTGGTGCACATTGTGGGGCTTGAGGAAACCACAAATATCCACCGGTACATGGCGATTCCTGGGGCCTCGAGATCGACTTGGATTTGCCACCGAGAGACATTGCTCCAGCACAGTCTCACACATCTAGCATTCAAGGGCCTCACATCCCTCCTAGTGAAGTTCGCCGAGATTCTATTTGGCTTGAAGGCTTCCTAGGAAGAAAGAGAGAAAAACCCTCCTATGAACTTGACTTTACCGAATTCGACCACGTCCCACAAGACATGTCGACGAAGAGGTTAAAGAAACAAGTTCACATAGAAAGGAATGCAGAGTGTGAGATCATCATAGAGACTGCTGCCCCACCAATAGAGAAGAGCATACACGAGGTTCAAGTAGAAGACTACACTTTGTCTCAACTTAACCTCGGGAAGACCACACGACAGGTGGAGGCAGACCTTCTTGGAATAGCTTCGGTGAGTGCACAAGAAAGAATGGCTAAGGATGGTAAAGAAAAGGCAGCCTTAAAGGCTGAAAATCAGAAACTGAGGTCATACATAACCAGCTTGATACATGGCACCCCAAACGTCTCAGCCCTACCAGTAGGATTACTAGATCTCCCTGCAGAACAAAATCATTGGCAATTGATAACATTCGGTAAACTGCCCGAGAGATCAAGTG
>VDFB02064228.1:0-57304 GCA_007258455.2 Sequoia sempervirens
GAGTGTGGTAGTCACTCAGAGTCTTTTGTTATCATTTGAATTCGATGCTTGTGTTCATGAATAGATTGGTGCAAGTTTCAATGATAGAAGACATGGTTACAAAGACTTGGGAAAGGTATCCGTTCTTGGTGCAGGAAGGCCATTGGCCTTGAGTCCTATACTCGATTTATAAGAATGATTCCTTGTTTAGAATAATTGCAATGTATAATGTCAAGTGGGAGAATGTTGGGAATAGGATGCCATTTAATTACAATCCTAAACATATTTCATGTATCTCCTAAGTCCTTGGAAAGTGTTCCCCAACACTAGGATTAGAAAGAGATTAAATTTGAATGAAATGAACATGTAAATTGACATTTGTAATTATCCCTAAATGATAGGAACATGTGGGGGCGTGCAAGAACTCCTACAAAATAGGAGCACATGGGGCACCCACATGGAAGGTGGAACCCACCTTGAGTTCAGTTAACTATTTGGAGAAAGATAACACTTCAGTAATGCATGTAAAGATCCTAAAAGTTAGGAATTGATATTTACATGAGTGGAGTTCGAGTTAAGTTAAGTTAAGTTCAATTTAGTATCAATTTAGTTCCAATTCGGTTTAGTTTTAGTTCAATTATCTTTAGTTGCATGTGGTTAGTTTGGGTTGCATATTAGTTAATTCAGTTGACTTGGGTTGCATAACATATAATAAATTGGATACATTCGATTCTAGAGTAGGGATGACCAATCATGCATCATGTTTGCACATGAATTGATGGAAGATATGTTTGATTAACGAGAATTGACGGACCCTTGGGCACAAGTTGAGATCCCAAGTTATTTTTTATGAGAAGATATTTACAAAACCAGTGAGTAGGGCCCCATTCTTGGCGCCAACGAGGAGAAAGCTTGAAGATATCTTCATAATCAATCTAAGTTAAGACTTTGGGTTTGGGATGCTGGAAATTGATGAAGGACTTGGTTTGACATTGTTTTTCATGGAAGAACTCTACTTGCACAAGAATGGCATAGATATTTGTGAGGAGCTTTATCCTCTTGTAATTTTCAACTCTTTGGAGTTTACAATGTTCGCAATTGTCTATTTATTGCAGCAAGTTGCAGAGATTTCTAAGAGAGTACTTTTGTGAAGCATGGCATAGGATGTGTGGATTCATGCTTGGACACATGAGAGTTTATTGCAGGTTGTGAAGAAGAATTGTTGAAGGAAAAAGAAGCATCTCAAGCAAAGACTGATAAAGAATTATTGTAATCTTGTTCTAAGGTTAAATAATACAAGCACTATTGATTCTGGTGGTGGAGTTTTTTTCTGAAAGGGTTTCTCCATGGTATATGCTATGTCACTTCTATCTTCTGGTCTTATTCTTCTACAATCTTCTATCTACTTCTACAATTGGTAAAATGAATCTAAACAAATAATCATATACAAATAAATTGTAACAAAGAACACTTAATTAGATCTACAATCTCATAGTTTTACAAAGTATTAAGCTACATAATTACCTTCCTTTTCAACAATGAGGTGGTCAGATGCTACTCAAGCCATTAAGGACTTAATGGACTCCATTGAGTCATAAATATCTAATGCCTTTGGTACTTTTGACCCTACATAAGATAAAGAGTACATCTATTAGACTGCCATCACATATCTACAAAGCAAAATTTTCATTCTTCAACGGTAGAAAGTGTTGGATGTTGTGGTTGTGTTGTTGATATGTGGTTGTCATTGATGTCAACACTACTAGCATTGATGTATTGAAGGCTGTATATGTCAAGGATATTGAGAAAATTGTTAAAGAAAGAGTTGCAGGTTGCCAGTGGAACAATGAAGGTCATGGAGGTGTCTTGCTCAGTATGTTGATGGTCAATCATTGTAGACTACAGGGTTTATTGTTGAGAGTATCTAGTTTATCCACTGAAAGTTTTAGAGGTCCACGTGAAGTTTTGATCGTGTTATGAACAATTGTGTTCTAACAATTTTTCTTTGGTTTCAATTAGTGTTCCTAATTGAAGTTGATGTGATTCTAGTAATTTCAGTTGTTGTGGATGTTTCTCTATTGGTTCTTATTGCTTGTGGATTCTTCTAGATCATTCTCTATCTTTGTTGCATGTCCGTGGTGATCGGTGTGCTTGTGATTGACGATTTTCCTCTTGTGTGTTTGGGTTTTTATGTTCTTGGCTGACATGGTGGTTGTAACGTGTTGTGGATCCTTGGAGATTTAAATTTGAATGTTTGGAATGATCGAGGATGTTTTTTTGGGCCACAATATAATATTGGTTGATGGTGTTTGATTCACATTGAAAATTTATTTGTAAATTTGGGCCGACATTGTAAATATGTTTCATATTTTGGCCGATGAAGTTGTTGATGTAAATCCATGTTGCGAATATATAAGAGTAGATGTTTGTGCGAAGTTATGCATGTGAGTGAAGTGAGGAAAAGCCAGAGCAAGTGCAAGTGTGTGAATAGTGATCTAATCATTCGATTGTAGAGAAAAGTGTGAAGAAGTTTGAGCGGAGTGTGAAGAAGTGTTTCTATGCTTAACCGAAACTATAATCATGGTTTTGTAGAAGCTATTTTCTCAATTCATACCTTGTGGATCTAATCCGTATTTCTGTAAGTCAGTGTGTCTTCTTTGGGAAGTGAGCCCTCTTGTATTTGAGCAATGAGCTCTAGGCAATGTGCCTGAATGCATGTGCATTCCCATTATTCTTCTTTATACTTTTAACAGGGTATAATATTGTGGACTAACATCCATCGTGGTTTTTCACCTAACAAGGTTTCCACATAAAAAAATCTTGGTGTTCTCTATGTTTCTGATGTGTTGATTGTTTATGGTTCATTGTTCATTCATCAGATATGATATTAAGTTAAGTTTGAAAAGTTTAATAACTCGTGACAAATTATTCACCCCCCTCTCAGTTGTCTATCCTTGTTTTTCCAACAATTGGTATCAGATCAGGTTCCTCTTAAGAAGTTTAAAAGCTTGAGGTGATCCGAGATGGCATCATACAAGAAGGATTGTCTTAGATTTGATGGAACAAACTACTCTCTGTGGAAAGCTAGAATGGAGTGTCATTTGAGGTGTATTGGTGAACCCTTCTGGAAGATTACAAAGAACATATATGTTATTCCTTAGAATGGTCCTTCCACTCCTGATGAATTTAAAGAGGCTGAGATTAACATCGAGGCTATTGAAGCTTTGTTGAGTGCTCTGACAGATTTAGAAATGACAAATGTGATAGGTCTGAAGACAACTCATGAGATTTGGATGAAGCTGGAGACTTTGCATGAAGGAGATGTACATGTGAAGATCACTAAGCTATAGAGTTTGAAAGGCAAGTATGAAAATTTGAAGATGGGTGAAGATGAAAATATTTCTTCTTTTATGCAAAGAGTAAATGAACTTGTGATGGATATAAGATGTGTCGGTGGTACCCTGAAAGAACAAGAAATTGTAGCTAAAGTGCTCAGATAATTGCCTCCCTCTTACAAATCAAAGGCTCATGTTATTGAAGAGTTTAGATCAGTAAAAAATGTGATAAGAGATATATTGATTTGTAAACTTGTTGCTTTTGAGTTGATTGAATTTGGCGATTCTACCCCTAATACTGAATTTGCATTTAAGGCTTCTGTATCTGGAAGAAACAAGCAAAGATATGATCTGAGAGAGAGTTCTAGAAAGACATTCAATTATGAGGAAGAGATGAAATAACTTGAAGATGAAGAAAGAGAAGTAGAAGAGTTGGAAGCACTGATTGTGAAGAAAGAAGGTACAGGACAAGGTAAGTATAAAGGAAAGTTTCCTATTAAATGTTTCTCTTGTAGTAAAATAGGTCATTTTGCTTCAAGGTGTCCTGAAAGAGTTCCTAGGTCTAAGCCTAACAAACCTAGAATTCAAAAGAAGTGCTATTTTGTTGAAGAAGGTGTGACTGATGAAGAATCTAATAAAGAAAATGGAAATGAAGATGAATGGGTTTTCATTGCTATCAAGGAAAATGGTTTGGTGGCTATTGAACCTGTTAAAGTTGAGAAAGCTCTTGTAGCATGAATTGAAGAAAAGGATGAGTGGGTTATTGACAACAGATGCTCACATCATATGACTGGTGACAAAAGCAAATTTGGAAGTCTAGAGAAATATGATGGTGGGGTTGTAAGATTCAGAGATAATAATGCTGGTGTGGTTCGTGGCAGAGGATCTATTTGTCTTGGTGGTAAACATAAAACCGATGATGTCCTTTATGTTGAAGGCTTAAAGCATAACCTGCTAAGTGTTGGACAGATGGTGGACAAGGGTTATGATCTTCAGTTCAAAGATGGAAGATGCAGGGTACTTGGAAGTTCTGGAAATATGATTGCTTCAAGTACAAAGACAAGAGGTAACATTTTTCACTTGAGTGTTTCTAATGTAAGTTGTTTAATTGATCAAGTAGATGAAATTTGGTTATGGCATAAGAGGTTGTGTCATGTGAATTTTTATAACATTATCAAGGTAAGCTCCACCCAAGTAGTAAGAGATCTACCTAAGCTAGTGAAGCCTGCTAATACAATATGCAAGGAATGTTAGATGGGTAAATAGACTAGAGTTTCTTTTTAGAGCAAACAACATCATTCTAATGGAATACTGGAGTTGGCGCATATTGATCTGTGTGGTCCCTCTACAATCAGAAGTATACAAGGAGAAAGGTATTTTATGCTGCTTATTGATGATTACTCTAGGATGATATGGGTTGCTTTCTTAAGAGAAAAATGTGAAGCATTAGAGAAGTTCATAAGTTTCAAAGCTATGGCAGAGAATGAGACAGGTTTGAAGATAAAATGCCTAAGGTCAGACAGAGGTGGTGAGTTCACCTCTAGGGAGTTCAATTCTTTCTGTGAAGAGCATGGAATCAAAAGACCGTTATATGCTCCCTGAACCCCTCAACAAAATGGAATTGTAGAGAGAAAGAACAAAAAAATTCTAGATGTTGCTAGAACAATGATTATTGAAGGAAATGTGCCTCACATCTATTGGAGAGAAGCTGTAAACATTGTTGTGTACACTTTAAATTGAGTAAATGCCAATGGTATTTCTGGTAAGACTCCTTTTGAACTATGGTTTGGTTATAAGCCTACTATTAAATATTTCAAGATCTTTGGAAGAAAGTGCTATATCAAGAGAGATGAGGACATAGGTAAGTTTGATGCAAGAAGCAATGAAGGAATTTTTCTAGGTTACTCTACTAAAAGCAAGGCTTACTGGTGTTATAATAGAAGATTGAGAAAAATAGTTGAAAGTGCAAATGTCAGAGTTGATGAGGACTCTGCTAGATCATCCATATACTGTGGATATGATTCAAATGACCAACAATATAGTACATACAAAGGGAAGAATGCTCATACACATAATTAAGTTCAAATTGTTCTGATGAATCAAGAAAGTCAGGAAGGAGAGACAAGTGGAAGTGTAGAAGAAAGAACAAAAGAACTAGAAGTGCGAAAGAATCCTAAAATTCTGAGGTATGTGAAGCTAAATCATTCTGAAAGTCAAATTATAGGAGACAAGAATAAAGGTGTGCAAAATAGAAGAAGGATTACAAAAGAGTATTGTCTGATTTCCAAGACTGAGCCTAAAAATGTCAATGAAGCTTGCAATGATGAATACTAGATGTAAGCTATGAAGGAAGAATTGATACAGATTGTAAAGAATGATACATGGATTCTTGTTCCTAGACCTAAAGATAAAAATGTGATTGGTACTAAATGGGTCTTTCGGAATAAGCTAAATGAACAAGGTGAAGTGGTCCAGAATAAAGCAAGACTAGTATGTAAAGGGTATTCACAAATGGAAGGTATTGATTTTGAAGAAACCTTTGCCCCTGTTGCCAGAATTGAAGCTGTAAGATTATTTCTTGCTTATGTTGCATATAAGAACTATAAAGTCTATCAAATGGATGTGAAGTCATTTTTTCTAAATGGTGAGTTAGAAGAAGAAGTATATGTTGAATAGCTGAATGGATTTCAACTGATTGACAAGGAAGACATGTTTTCCGATTGAAGAAATATCTCTATGGACTCAAGCAAGCCCCCAGAGCCTGGTATGCTAGACTGGATAAATACTTACTAAAGCTTGGATTCAATAAAGGTACTGTTGACAACAACTTGTATTTTAAGCTAGATCATGATAAAGAGTTGATTATTGGAGTCTTTGTTGATGACATTATTTTTGGAGATGATGATCTATGTATGAAGTTTGCTGATAAAATGAAAAGTGAATTTGAAATGAGTACGATTGGAGAGATGAATTTCTTTCTCAGATTGCAAGTCACTCAGTTAAACAATGGGATTTTCATATCTCAATTCAAATATGTGAGAGAGTTACTGAAGAAGTTTGGCATGGAAGACTCAAATCCTGGTGGTACACCCATGGTAACCGGATGCAAGTTAACAAAAAATGATGATTCTCCTAAGAAAAATCAAACAAGATACTTGTCAATGATTGGTGGATTTCTCTATCTAACTTAGACCAAACTAGACATCATGAATGTTGTATGTATGGTTGCTAGATTTTAGGTTGATCCAAAAGAATCTCATGTGACTGATGTAAAGAGAATTTTCAGATATCTGAAAGGAACAATTGATTTTGGGCTTTGGTATCCTAAAAATGATGATCTTACTTTGAGTGACTATACTGATACGGATTGGGCAGGAGATGTAGATGACAGGAAAAGCACAAGTGGTGGTGCCTTCTTCCTAGGGAAGAAGCTGGTATCTTGGTTGAGTAAAAAGCAGAATTCCATATCCCTATCTACTGTTGAGGCAGAGTATATTGCTGCTGCAAATAATTGTACTCAAGTGATGTGGATGAAACAAATGCTGAAAGATATCAGAGTAGTATATGATGAGCCAATTGCTATATACTGTGAAAACTCAAGTGCAATAAACATATCGAAGAATCTAGTGCTACACTCTAAGACCAAGCATATATCAATCAAGTTTCACTTCTTGAGGGAGAAAGTGAGTGAGAAAGAAGTTAGACTAGAGTATGTGCCTACCAAAGAACAAATTGTAGAAATTTTCACCAAGCCATTTCCAAAGGATACTTTTGAGTATCTCAAAGGGATGCTAGGGTTGATTACCCCTCCTGATAAGAACTAGAGATGCATTTACTTGCATCAATCCATATGCTTCAAAGCTATATTCTAATCCAGATTGATGTTTTTATGGCTGCTACTCAGGGGGAGTAGTCAGATGTATAGATATGTGGTTCAAAGCTTGTATATGGGAAGATAAAGCTTATCTTTTCCATTGATGTCAAAAGGGGAGAACAAAAATATGAAAAATATTTTTGGGGAGAAGAGCAATTGAGGAAGAAGAGTTAGAACCTAAGGGAGAGTAAGTGTAGTTGTGTTGATGGTATTTTTCACATCATGTGTTGCCATCAATGCCAAAGGGGGATATTTTTGGATGTTGTGGTTGTGTTGCTGATATGTGGTTGTCATTGATGTCAACACTATTAGCATTGATGTATTGAAGGTTGTATATGTTGAGGATATTGATAAATTTGTTAAAGAAAGAGTTACAGGTTGCTAGTGGAATAGTGAAGGTCATGGAGATGTCTTGCTTAGTACGTTGATGATAAATCATTGTGGACTAAAGGTTTTACTACTGAGAGTATCTAGTTTATCCATTGAAAGTTTTAGAGGTCCACGTGAAGTTTCGATCATGTTATGAACAATTGTGTTCTGACAATTTTTATGTGGTTTTAGTTAGTGTTCCTAATTGAAGTTGATGTGATTCTAGCAATATCAGCTACTGTGGATGTTTCTCTATTGGTTCTTGTTTCTTTTGGATGCTTCTAGATCATTCTCTATCTTTGTTGCATGTCCACGTTGATCGGTGTTCTCGTGGTTGAAGATTTTCCTCTTGTGTGTTTGGGTTTTTATGTTCTTAGTTGACATGGTGGTTGTAATGTGTTGTGGATCCTTGGAGATTTAAATTTGAATGGTTGGCACAATTGAGGATGTTTTTTTGGGCCACAATATAATATTGGCGATGATTTTTGATTCACATTGAAAATTTATTTGTAAATTTGGGCCGACATTGTAAATATGTTTCATATTTTGGCCGACAAAGTTGTTAATGTAATTTTTTTTTTTGAATATATAAGAGCAGATGTTTGTATGAAGTTATGCATGTGAGTGAAGTAAGGAAGAGCCAGAGAATGTGCAAGTGTGTGAATAGTGATCTAATCATTTGATTGCAGAGTAGAGTGTGAAGAATTTTGAGCGAAGTGTGAAGAAGTGTTTCGGTGCTTAACGAAAACTATAATCATGCTTTTGTAGAAGCTATTTTCCTAGTTCATACCCTATGGATCTAATCTGTATTTCTGTAAGACAGTGTCTTCTTTGGGTAGTGAGACCTCTTGTATTTGAGCAGTGAGCTCTAGGCAGTGTGCCTGAATGCATGTGCATTCCCATTATTCTTCTCTATACTTTTAACAGGGTATATTATTGTGGACTAACATCCACCGTGGTTTTTCCCCTAATAGGGTTTCCATGTAAAAAAATATTGGTGTTCTTTGTGTTTCTGATGTGTTGATTGTTTATGGTTCATTGTTCATTCATTAGATTTGAGATTAAGTTAAGTTAAGTTTGAAAAGTTTAATAATCTGTGACAATTGATTCACCCCCCCTCTCAGTTGTCTATCCTTGTTTTGCCAATAGTTTGAAGATATAATAAGGAGATTTGGAAAACTTGGGGACTTGGTGAAGAACAAGCACATACTGGTATCCTATGCCCTTGCTGATGCAAAAAAGCTTGAAAAGATAAATCCATATCCAAGTACTTCAGAAGAAGGAGAGGAGAGCTTGGTATAACTAGAATCTATGTACAAGCCGGTTTCTAACACTAAGAAGATTTGGAACATGAATGAAAATATTCCTGGAAAGTAATCCTTAAGGAGCTTGAAGGTGCCTCCTCTTCTAGGTGAACATATTTCACCTTGTATACTATTTTCAGTGTTTAGTTTCTTTCATTTTATCTTTGTACATATGTTTAGATCAATTTTTTGGGGATAAATCCCTAAGGGGTAGTCAATACATTTTAGTTATTTTTTAGTTGCTTTAGAGCTTACATGTGTGTTACCAGCACACCCTTTTTCCTTGATGTCAAAAGGGGGAGAAGAATTGAGAAAAAATTGGGTTGTTTTTGGTGAAGGTAAAGGGGGAGATAATGTTAAAGGGGGAGATCATGTATGCCTTAAGTTTTTGGTGGTGTATGTTCTAAGTTTTTGGAGATTAATTTTTGGCACATGTTTCCATCAATGACAAAGGGGGAGATTGCTAAAACAATGAAGAAGAAACCCTTTGATGTGTTGTCATTGATGCCAACATTGTTTGTTGATAGTTTTGTTTGATCTAGTAAACAGTTTTGGTGACATCTTAATCCAATAATTTGTTCTGGAATTTCTCATGTAATAAGATCAAATTATGAGGTTATAGTATGCTATTCATGACTACTAAATGCACCTATGATTAAGTTTTTATTGATTTTGGATAAACAGGTTGAAAGTTACAAGTAACAAAAGTTCAACATACAAGTTTTGGCCTTACATAGTGTAAATGGGTATGAGTAATTTGGTCTGCATTTTTTTGGTGTTTAGAATTAGTCTGTACAATTTTGGGAGATGGTTTATAGATGTTTTTACTCTATATATTCCAGATGGTGCATGTTTATTTGATTAGATGGATTGTTAGTGTGTGATTAGTTGGTTTATTTTGTGATTAGGTCTAATTCTTAGTCGACCTAATACTTGATATGTGTTGAAAAGATTAATTATGTATTGTGGATGTTAAGGAGGTCTATTTTAGATCCATGCCAAACTTAAACTAAGTGTTGCACAATTGATTTGAGCGTGAAGAAGTATTTGAATCAAGTATGAAGCTGACAAGTTAATTTTGAATTAAAATAGGGCTACATCTAATTAGGTTGACCTAATTGATGTATGTGGATGTAATTGGGTATATATGCGAGACATTTTTGAGTTGTAGGAGAATAATGATTTGCAATGTGATGTGCGAAAGATATGATATTGTGTGAACTTACGAATTTGTATGTGTGTGATGTGAATCAATGCAAAATTGTTGTGAATTGTTGAGTGATTGCTAAGCAGAGCAATATTTGTATTCAAAGCTTCAAGGGAATTGAATTCAACACAAGGAAGGTGCACTTTGTATTAGTTCACATTTTGGTTGTATAGCCATTTTTGTTTTGTATCTAGTTCTGGTTGTGAGCCTTATAAGGACAACATGTCTTGGTAGTGAGCCCCTATTGTTGGATCTCAGTTGTGTTTATGGTTTGTCCTTGATGATAAAATCTCTTTCAGTTAGTTATCCTTGATGATCAGTCTCAGTTTGGATCCTTATGCTTTATTATGGCACTTCTTTGATGACTCTTGGCTATTACAGAAAGTTATTTGTTATGATTCAAATTCATGGTGATGAGAATTCTGGTTCAAGTTATGAATGGTATTTCTTTGACTAACAGAGTTTGACATATGGTTTCTTTTTCTGGATGGTTCATTTTGCATATCACAGGTGTATTCCACATGATTACAAGCCACCATTACATATATATAGAAAATTCATTTTCAGGCATTACATTCACCTATGGGTTTTCATCGACATGACATTCATGTGGTTTCGGCGACTATGGAGGAACCTATCAATAGGTGTTTGGTCGTCGGGGTTGTGTCTCATCGAATGTGAAATGTCTCCCTGACTAATGCATGTGAAAGTCTATTGGAGAGAGCTTGGTGATATCAAAATGTGATCTCAGTGAGGTTGTTTTGTCTTGCCAACGTGGGGTTTCATCAAAGGGTTCTCGGGGAAAGTCTTACCGAACATTACATGGAAGGATTTCTTCGGCCAAACATGTTGCTTTCAGCGTGAGGTTATAACAAATGTGTAATGTCACACCGACCGGTGGTGGATGGATGCATAAAACAAAAGGAACATTTCGGTATGACTCATGTGCAACGAAGAAAGGTCTTGGTGAGTTTGAATTCTTATACCGACTGTCAACATAAAGGTATACATCTCAGTAAGAGTTAGGGTTTTCAGTGTGAGGTCTCGGCGAGTGACCTCCGGTCTCGCCAATGGAACACAAAAGGACTTTGTCGGCATAGGATCTGACTTGTCTCAGTGACACACAAGATGGTGGGTGACTTTTGGTATAACGAAGTATTATCTATATGAGGTCTCCTCGAGAGCGATATGTTACGGTGACAAGTTTGATCACGGGGGCTCTCAGCAAAACAAAGACTTGTCTACAAGATGTCTCACCGATTTTGTCTAGTCATAGCGATACACGAGATGGATGGGAGTATCGGTGAAACATAGAGCAATCTATATAGTGTCTCCCCGACTATGCATTGTCTTAGCAAAGGCGGATGAAGGATACATCTTGGAGAGAGTGTGTTTTTGTCACAACGACTCATAATGGATAAGGTCTTTCGATGAAACATAATGAAATCTACAAAACGTCTCCCTGATAACAATTTGTCACGGAAACTCTCATGAGAATGAAGGTTACATTTCGGTGAGAGAACTATTTTGTCTCATTGACCAGAAGAATGTTACATGGCTCTTGGCGTAACATAGGATATTTGTTATGACTTCTCCCCGACTCTGATGGGTCATGGTGAAAACGATAACTAAGGGGAATGACTGGCGATTTAATTGCCTTCGACAGGACTATCTGGATGTCTGGGCGAATGATTAACAAACTCTGTCACTGTGGCCAACATGGAAATTTTTAAATATAGTTGCAGGTCGACATCATTGGTTGGCATCGAATCTCAGATCAGTTACATGGCAAAATATTCTCTGAGAATTGGGAAGCAGTCGTGGTTTTGATGAAAATCTATCAGTTACAATTTGAAATCTCTTGATTCAGCGTAGAAATTAAAGCTTTCTGGACAGGTGTTACTCTTGTTTTTTACCATCATCTACAAATTATCATTATTCAGCTTCATATTCTAAAATTAGCAAGAGTGTTTTAGATTCTTGTGAAAGATCTGCCAGTTTCATTACTGACACATTACATTCATTACAAATTGATGGACTCTGCATATGGGTATTCTAAAAATAGTTTCAAATGAGTATTTTGTTTTAATGAAGCATCTGGTTTTTGTGAAAGGCATTTGCAGTTTCAAAAAGGAACTTTGATTGATAGTTTATTAACAGCCTACTGGACAGGCGTTACTACTGCAGACATTTATTTTACTGGCATCCTTTTTCCTAAAAATAGAAAGGAGGTTTTAGCTCTCCTTTGACCTCGAATCTCTTTAAAGACTACACACTGAAAAGATGTATAAAACACAGTGTTGTGAATACTGAAAGATCTGCTGGTTGTAATTCTGAGACATAGTTATTTTGGCTGTATCAAGAGATGTATTGAAAAACTCTGTAATACAAAATTTGGAAAACATGATGTAGAACAGAGTTGTAATTCTTTTCTATTTAATATTTTAAGGATTCAAGAGTTGGATTCTTAGGGTATTAGGTAGATAAGAGTGTTGAGTTTCTTGAGCTTACTTGAAAATAGAGAGATCCTCTGATATTATTATTGTTCTGAAAATAATTTGAGGGGTTGGTGCTCAGAAATTAGCCTATAAGGCATTGTTAACAGTGGTTTTTGAAGATTAAGCCAGTAAGGCAGTTTAGGAGTGGTTTTTCTACCCCAGGAGGGTTTTCCACTCGACAAATCCTTTGTCTTATGGTCTCTTTTTTTGATGTCATATTGTTTCTTGATTGTGATAATTTTTATCAGTCTGATCATTGTTGAATGATAGTTCCTTCATATATGCAAATATTTAGTTCAAATATCTTGCACAAGTCATTGTTGAAGAGTCTAATTCAAAAGGAAGCTTAAAAGTTCTCATTTGTTTCATTGCTCAAGAATAGTTATAAAGTGCTAAAGGTGTTTGTTGTTTCAATACCTTTCTTGTCCTTAAAGCTACATTCAAATCAATTGTTTAAGAAGTGAGTCAATAATGTTGATCATCATTTGCTCAGTCTCATGAGTTGCACCTGCACTGTCATCATGCCTTGATTGTTAATCAATGTTAGCCATAACTGTTTTGGAAAATACAAGATATCTCACTCAAATCATATTTTCATAAGTTGTCTAATAGACTGAGTTAATGTTGTCATATATTTGTGCTTTCAAAAGTGATTACTCTACTCTATTGTTGAAAGAAAAGGAGATCAAAATTAAAAATCTTAGTCGAAGTTGAAAAAGTTTTGACACTGAATCACCCCCCCCCTCCGTGTCTGTCCATAACTCCAACACATATAATATCTTATAACCTATTATAATATATTATGAGCTAATCCTCACCGTGGTTTTTCCCTTTTTGTGTTTTCCACATAAAAATCCTAGTGTTCATGTGTTATGTGATCATGCGATTCCTTTCATGATTTCATTCATAGTTGCAAATAGATATCTTTTGATTATTGGATGGATTATGATTAAATGGTTTAATAGAATACTGATTCACCACCCTTACTCTTAGTATTTTGGTTGTTCAACATGTCCATCATAAAAGATAATATTTGCTCCAAATCCTTTAAATTTTTTAAGGTTACTCACCTAGTTTTGTAAGCCTCTCAAAAATCCAATGCTAATCAATAATACTAAATAGATGTTTCTTAAAGTTTGAGAGGGAATAAAAATATGTTATAGATCTATTGAGAAATTTCCTCAATTAGTCCCCTATTTGGCATATTTCAACCTCCATAGTAATAGGAATACTAGGGAGTGTGTGACCCCTTTGTGGTTGTGTTTTGGTGGTGTGTGTAGATATTTTTTCCTATGATAAAACCCTAAGAGGTAGACCAATCTATGGTAGTGTGTTAGTGTGATGGAGAAATAATAAGGAGATGGAAATCATGTTAGTTGATATATGTAAGGGTGAAAACTAAGAGAAGGATTCAAATGAATGATTTGTAACTAATGGGATTAAGGAAGTATATTTTTTAAACTAGGGCTTTAGAAGATAATAGAAGGATGACCTAGCTAAGGAGGTAGGTGAAAGGGAATACTGGGAGTGATAGAGGAATCCAATCAACAAAGATGTAGATATGGATGTATGATATCAGTTGAGGAGGGCATAAAGGAGGACAAAGTTAATCTCTACAACACAATTATATAAGTAATAATAAAAACTTAGTACTAGTTTAAAGATGGAATGAGTGGAGAGTGTGGAGAGAGTAGAATAAATGTAAATAACCTTTAAAATGAGAGAGATTATAAAATGATCTTAACCAAATTTATATTAGAAAATGTAGTAAGGATTAAGGTTCCAATGACATGTGGGGTCAATAGTTCAAAGTTGAACTTGGACATAATCACTAAGGGGCATTGGTGCTATGAGTAGGTGTGTCATTCACCTTGCATATCCTAAGCCTTGATTAATTATATTTAAGTATTTAAACAATAAATAATGTATAATTGTCAAATATTATGGAGTGGACAAAATGGGACACCCATGTGAGAGCAGAGACATTGTTTTGTTGACATAATTTGATTATTGTGCAAAAAGACATTAAATAAGGAGATTACTTGCAAAAGGTCAAATTGAGAGTTAGAGAGGATCTTCCCAAGATAGTTTATATGATAAAGCATTTATTGCCCTCATGGAATGCCTAGTATTGGAAAATTGGTTAATATGAAAATTATGATAAAATCTATGATGCATAAGATAAGTGTAAGAGGTGTAACACCTGAGATAATTTCAATTTCAAGTTGCTTGACCATGATTATGGGGTGTTGGATTTTTACTAGTAGCTCATAATTTTGACTCCTAGTTTTTGGATACCTCTTGATGGTTCCTTGTTTGTAATTTTTATGTATAATAGAGACATGGAATAGAGGTTTATAAGGTTATTTTGTAGGTGTTTTTATGATACTATATTAGCATTAGTTAGAGGGATAAGTGGATTGCATTTTTTACTCTATTATTGAGATTAAGACAACCTTGTGTCTCTTTGGTGGTAGATTTTTCCTACAAGGGTTTCTCCATGCATATCTAGGTTTCATATGGTTTATGAATTTTGTACACAATTCTCCATTTTTCATTTTTATTATATGGTTTAATCAAATGTATGATAAAATACATGCTATTATTAATTTTATTATTGTATTATCACCCTATAATTGGAATTTGGTATCATAGTTGTACAACTTGATTTTAGAGAGATGTCTTTCTTATAGTATTGTGAGTTTTGTGTGGCTATAGTGAGATCATTATTAAGTTGGTTTGTAAATATGTGTGTGGTTGCATCCATGGAAAGCATATCTCATTTATAGGTTTAGTACATTGGCTTTAGATATGAGTTGTTGAAACTAACAATGAAAGATCTCTTGGAGGAAAGATATCAATGGAGAGTTATGACCTATAATACAAATTTGATATTAATGTTAGATGCAAATTAGAAGAAGATTGAAAAAAAAGGCTCAAGGAACCATTCGGTCATGTCTCTTTGACTCTATTCTCTTAAAAATTTCTAATAAAACTACCATATTTGACATGTGGAAGAGAATGGGTGAAATTGATTACACAAAGAGTCTAATGAATGCTAAATTTTTTTTAAAAAAATTCTTGAAAATGAAGGAGACTTGATTAATTAGCATCTTAAAGGTTTTAATTTTATTTTATGTTAGCTAGGAAGTATTAATGTAAAGCTTGATGAAGATAAGCACATTTTGTTGCTTCATGTTTAACTTGAATCTTGGGATACCCAAATATGAAATTAGTGGTGGTAATACAAAGCCCAAGATGGATTCCCTTGTTGCTAATTTTTTTAGCTAAGAAATTAGAAGGAAGTTCATGGACAATGGTTCCAAGGATGTATTGCATGTTTAGGGTAGACACAAGGAAAAATATGGTAATAAAAGGAGCATAAGGAGATATCCTTGTCAAAAGGATGGTTTAGAACCCTTGGTAAGAGTAGGGTCAAATTTTGATACTAATGGAAATTGGTTAATTTGAAGAATGTAGAAATAAGAAAAAATACTAATCATTCCTTTGTAGAAAACCCTCTAATGATAAATTTTTTGTTATTCTTATAAAGCATATGATGGTGGTGAATTGTTCATTGGAATAAATAGTTCACATAGGATTGTTGGAAAATAATAGGTAAGACTTGTTTTCAATTATGAAAGAGTAAAACCTCTCATAGACATGTTTATATTCTAAGCCTTGCATGAAATTTACTTTTGTATTATATAATAATTGATGTTGGATTGCATTTCAAATCTAATAGTAGTAGTTTTAGGTTAGATAGAGAAAATTTGTGATGTAGGAGCATCCATGGTAACTTGCAATCCCGCGTCAACAAAAAAAGGTTGAATTTTTGAATTGAATTTTTTTGGATTTTTAAGTAAATTAATTTTGGCTTGGATTACATGTTGAGGGGTGACAAATTATTTATCTTCAAATAATTAAAATTTTCAATTAAATTCCTCTGCAACTTTGACAAATTGACTAGTGGGATTTAAAACAAAAAGTAGAATAAAGCATTTAAATTACAAAATAAATAAAAACCCACTATGAGACATTGAGAATGGAATAAGGGAGTTTTAAAATAATTTAATGTTTATCCCTAAAAAGTAGGGAATGCGAAATGGGTGCCCAAGACTTTCCTTGGATTTTTGCTTTTTTAGGGGTCAAAAAGGAGAGAATAAAAAAAATTGAATTTCCTTAACTTTAGAGGGTTGCTGTGAATGGATTTTAAATGGATTTTAATTAATTTTTTGAGGTTTTGAGGTGCAAAACAGCAAGGGTCATTCCATATTGGAGGAGGCCAAAAAATGAATGTGAAAATCAATTCTAGAAAAGAGGTGTTAAGGAGAAAAAAATAATTCTTTAGCAATGCAAGTTTGAAGAGAAAAGAGGGGAAGGTGGGAGAGAAAAAAAGGAGGTCATAGAACCTACCTTGGAGGTTGTTGGAAGCCATGAATGTTACAAGTTTTAAGTTTTAAGAACAAAAAATTAATATTTGCAAGTTTGGTGAGAGTCATGATTAGCTACAGGAAGAAGATTGCAGGTTGATCTTTGGGAGAAGAAAACAAGGTTGAAAGAGAGGATTGTGTTGCAGGTTTTGATAATGAAAATAAAAATGTGTTACAAGCACAAATATCAGGCCCATGTGACTTTTGAATTGATGTAATAAGAAGCCAACAATATTGGCATGTGTTTTGTAAACAATTTGTAAGTTTTGATATAAAATTGTCTAGTTTTGCTTGTATAGTTTTGGGTTTTTGAATCCATCATATTTAATGTTTAGATCAGATTGGTTGGGATTTTTGAGTGTGTATTTTAGATGGTTATTGAGAGTGAAAATCAGATTCAAATGATGTACTAAGAGGCCAATAGGGTTGGCACATTGTTATGTAAACTTGGTTCATAATTCAATACAAAATTTCTGAGTTATTGTTGCATTGTTTATGCAAGTTTGTGTGAGATTTTTAAGAAGGTATTTAAGTGACATTTGAAGGGTGTTCCATCCCCTTCATCAATTTGGTGCTTGCAAAGGGAACTTAATGAAGTGCCTTTTTTACGTTGGATGCATCTCCATATTGTAACTCTACCTTTGTAATTAAAAAATATTATTTAATGTATGTCATGGAACCATATTTTAGGACACACTAGTGAAAATATATTGACCATGACTAATAAAAATATAGTGGACAGTTTATATCTAGTTATTCTATAGATTTTGATTCTTTTGAGAATTGTTGATGCAGGAGCATCTTATCAACATCGTGTTTCCATTATGAAGGTTGATTAAGATCATGTTGATTTATAGTGTATCAAGGTCATTTGGACCATTTTTCCATATATTTGAGTCATTTAGAGATGTCAAGGCTAAATTTTTGTCAAAATGTAAAGTTGTCCAAAATATGTAAAAGGTTGTCACAAAATATGCAAAATTGTAAAGTTGCTGAAAAACAACATTACGAAGTTGAAGGGTCATTTGGGATTTTAGGTCATTTATAAGTAGTTAGAAGGTGTAGAGTCAGTTGGAAATGCCTTTAAAGAGGCCATTACACGTTTAGAAGTTTGTGGGTGACTGAATAAAAGAATTAGATCATTGGAGAACTCTGTTTTTATTCATTTTTCTTCAAAATTTCACTATTTTCTGATCTTGTACAGCCCTGTACGGACAAGAAGTGGTTTCTCATTGATTGTATGTGTTAGATATTTCAATTACCTTCCATTTCTATTTTGTCTCATACAATTTGGTGGAGTTTTGTTAAAGTTATAGAGGATTTTCTAAAAACTGTTAAAACCCTTGTTAGGGTAAACAGTGAGGTAAAGAAATTGTGCTCCTTCCAATTTATCTAGTGAAATCTCTTAAATTTTGGTGTATTTACTCCATGATGTATTTATTTTCATATTCTTAAGGTCTTGAACCAAGATCCCAAGAATTAAGGTGTAAGTAGTTGGAGTTTGACTGGAAATTATGTGCATAGTATGAAAGTACAGAGTTTTTGAGAGGTTAACATCTAGGGTTTTGCAAAATATTCTTGAATATGGTCTTGTGGTGTTTTATTAAGCTTGGGCAGACTCAAATACATGTGTTCTAAGTGTTTTTTTAGTGAATTTGTGACTGGAACCAATATAACCAATAACCCCTGTTTGCACCAAGGTCTAATTAGGCCTAATTCATGACAATAACAACAAGTTTTGATCAATATGTTTCAAAGAACCCCTATCTCATCTTGTAATATGTTCTAAAAAAGTATAATGGGAATTCAAAGGTGTGGTTTACATTGAGTTTCAGTGCATGGGCTAAGAGAAAAAATTTGATAGATAATTTAGCAGACCTTCAAGCGTTGCCAACAATGTATGAAGGAACCAGTGACAGTAAGGTCTTCAAGAGTTTTGATAATAAAGGGAGAGCTCTTCTTGGTTGTTTTGGTCACCAAGGTATATTTTGATCACATTTAATACAAGGTCTGGTGTAAGCATAAGGGGTTGAGTCCAATTCTTTTTCTCTCCTATTTAAGTAGTTTATTGACAGTCATAATTGGGAATCAAAAGAATAGTGTTTGATAAAATGTCTTGAACAAGGTATGGTGGATGTTTTGATAAGGTTGTGCCGGTGTTTTAAATATGTTTGTGGCATGATCAAAGAGAGTGGGCTTGGGAATTTGTAGTTATTCATTGTTGTGGCCTAAAGGGGCCTAATTGATGTTTTGGGACAGTCAACTTTGCAAGTTCATAAGGTTGAGTTGTTTATGTTAATGGAAAGGTATGGGTTAGTTATTTTTTTGTTGTTCAAAGTGATGGAAGAATCAATAAGTGATTTGGGGCCTTGTTTCAGTTTGAGTGCTTGAAAGCATGAGTTTTATGAATGGAAAAGAGTCCTAATTGAATGGACATGAAGAATTGGTTAAGTTTTGTTGAATGAGATTGTTTGAGTGAATTTATCTTCCTCTAGCATTGCATCAATTGTTCATTTAGAAAATAAAATAGAGTTAAATTTTAATTCTAGTAGCACTAGATCAAAGAGATTATTGAAGGTTATTCATAGTAAGGTTTTTGATCTTGTGGATCTTCAATTTTTAAATCTTGTTATTGTGTTTCATTTAGTGAAATGACTACTCTCATTATACTTGGATTTATTTTTTGAGGCCTAAGTCTTAAGTTTTTAACAAGTTTAAGAATTTTAAGATTCTATTTGAAAATTAGATGGATCGAAAAATAAAATTATTAAGGTAAGATAATATAAGGGAATATTTATTTAGAGATTTTGATGAGTTAAGTATATATACAAGTGTTATGAGATAGAAGAAAAAAATTGTGTCAAATAGAATGACACTATAGAAAGAATAAATAGGACTTTCATAAATAGAGGTAAAAGTATGTTGAAAAATAATGGGCTTAACTAGTGTTTCTTGGATAAGTTTGTAAATACTATATGTTATTTGATTAACATCTCTTTATTTTACTTTAGTAGATATGAAACCATATGAAATATACATTTTATTTTGTGTTGTGAGTCTTTTGTTCATTTTCCTAAAGAAATATGGTCTAAGATAAATTTCAAGTCTAACAAATGCATTTTCATTAGTTATGGTGATAATGTTAATGGATATAAGCTAAATGGAATCTTGTAACCTAGAAAATGGTTTATTTTAGAGATTTCAATTGTAGGGAGCTTAGAGTTATTTTCAATGTTACACAATATAGGAAAAAGATAAGATTATGTATTTTGAAACCAAAATAAAGAATAATGAAGATGCATGGGTGGAATAAAAATAGGTTGTAAAAGAGGATGTAGAGAAAGAAGGTTCAAATTTTGAGAGTTCAAAATAAGTAGGAGCCTATTAATACACCCTTGAAAAGGTCTACAAGGAAATAAAAACTAGTTGACATGTATAGCCCACTAGATTTCTATTGTGTATTTTATTTATCTTGTACCGACAATGAAAGAATCTCTTTCTTTGAAGGAGCATGAGCCTTGGATGGAGACCATGCTTAGGAGATGATACTAGATAAAGGTTAATTCTAGGTTGAGGGGGTTCATTTTGGTGAACTATTTTCTTTATTATAAAATTAATATATATTAAATTAATATTTTGTATTGTTGTTACTTAAGACTTAGAAGTAGAAAAAATAGATATTAAAACCACTTTTTTGCATGGAGAGTTTGAAGAGGAAAATTTTATGAAAAAAATTGATGGTTTTGTGGTAAAAGGAAAATTTAATATGGTGTTTAACTTAAATTGTTCTTTATATGGTTAAAAGAAATCATGTCGAATGTTGTATCAATTTTTTTATGATTTCACATTGTAGCATAGGTTTGTTGGAAGTGATTTTGATTGTTGTGCTTATTTCATAGTGATGGTAATTAATTACTAATCATCGCCCTATGTGTTGATGGCATATTGTTTATTGGAAATAGTAAGCGGTTGGTTAAGGAAGCCAAAATCAAATTTTTGGTGCTTTTGATATGAATATTTGGTGGATAAGAAACACATCTTGAGTATGGATATTATAAGAGATTGGATTGGCATACATATTTGATAGTAAAAGTATGTTGAGAACATTATGTAGTACCTTGTTATGTGGGGTATAATTAAACAAGTATTCATTTACCTATTGGTACTAAGTTAGATGATGGTTGGAGGATATACATAATTTCTTTATGCTAGTGTTATAGATATTTTAATGTATGTTATGGTCTATACAAGACTAAATATTTCTTAAGAAATGGGAGTTATTTGCAAGTTTATGCTAAACCCTAGTAGAGAGCATTGGAATTATGTGAATTGGGATTTCAAATATTTGTAAGTGACTTAGACTAATTATTATATTTATTACCATTACATTAATGATGTGGAAAATTTTCTTGATATATATAGGGCTTTGTTAATTTATATTAGGTTGGTGATTTAGAAAACAAGAGGTTGATAAGTGGTTATGTGACATGGAATCTGATGGTACAATTAAATATATGATTAGAAGGCAACCCATGATTGTGTTGTCCACTAACAAAGCATAGTGGATGACTACTACAAATGTATGTAAGGAGGTAGTGTGGTTATAGATATTATGTTCAAGTATTATCTTTTATTGCAGTTAGATTAGGATCATATGTGATAGTTGGAGTGTTATATGTTTGGGGAGGAATTCTATGTACCATGCTCATACTAAGTCATTCAATGTATATTTCCACTTTATTCATGAAATGGTTGAGGGTGGAATAATCATAATATTGTGATTGCCTAAAATATCATAGGCATACATGGAAGTTTGATGAGGATCTAGAGGTCAAACATATGACCTAGGTGGCATGAATAAATATTCTCTTAGTTTATTCAACCTTGTTAGATGTGTTAGGATATCTCATAGAACCCTCCCTTCTATTTCATGTGTGCTATCCATTTACCATCCTTTTGTACTTTGTCACTTAAAAAAACATATCATTTTACTTTTAATTTATAGGATCATCTCTTTCTAGGTTGAATCACCCCAACAATTCAAGGAAGTGTCTTGATGATTATCACTTGTAAAGTTGGAAATCTTGTGTTAAAATATTATTTGCATAGTTTCTTTGCATGCATATATTTTTATTAGTCTTGGATCCTAAAATATAATCCATCTCAACATTTATTATGCCTAGGATAGGATAACTTCTAGCTTATATCCTTAATTGTGGATCTATCCTTATTAATATTCCCCCAAATTGGTTTACATGGGTCTTTTGGTTGTTTTTTTTTGGAAATATTAGATCTTACCACTCCATACATAGGTGCAACAACATGTTTGAGTGATTATTATAGATAAATGCATCATATTTCCACCTTTTTCATAGGTTTCTTATATTGAAGTCACCAAAAGGTCTCATAGAATAAGGAACACTTTGTGAAGATGGGGGAAAAACAAGTGATAGAAACACTAAAGATTCAAGTTAAATAAATGGAACCCTTCACTTTGTTTTTTTTGCTCCTTTGATTGAGTGGAAAGTGAAGTGCACCCTTAAGCTCCACTAGATGTGTTCTTTGTGATGTGTGATAGATGGTGGAATGTGGTTTCTTAGTATACCAACAATATGATAGGAGGGTTAAATGATTAGATATAAAATAGAAAACATGATGATATGAAAGTATAATATGATAAAAAATAGGATGAGAGGCCTTTAATTTTTAGATTTCTCATGAGGAAAATCAAGGGCCAAGATTCAGTTTTTAATGAAGGGATTAGATTTGAGAAGGATGGAGGCATGGATTAAAGTTATAATCATGTGACAAGTATCACATGAGGTATAAGAGTAGGTGTTCTCACACATGTGTGAGAACTATGACATGTGTAAGAGGTAGGGTGGTTATACATGTGTGAACAAGGTAGTGTACCTAGGTTAATAGGAAAAATATGAGGTAGAGGCTTGAGAGGGTTCAATATTACAAGCTTGCATGCTCACACATGTCTAAGTATTAATGGGAATTTAGACTTTATATTTTAATCCATACAAATTGATTAATGGATAAGATTAAAATTTTGCATTTTGGGGTATATTATGGAATTAAATGTTGGAGGAAATATTAAAGAAGATTAATTAGCCCAAATCCATTAATTAAGTAAGTACTAATTAATTAATTTAGTTGGAGGATTTGAGGGATAAGATTAAACTTAGTTAAATATATGTAAATTTATTTAATTAAGGGTAAGGGATAAAGATAAAGGATGTGTTGGATCCCAAATCATTGCTCTACTTCATAGAATGAAATTTCACTCACAAGTCCAGTGTTATCATTGAGAAAGTAAAATAAATTGATCAATAAAATAATGGAGGGATTAAGGTAAATTTTACAAGATTGGGTTTTCTCTCCTACACTTTGATCTCATCTTAGGCTTTGGAGGGTATTTCAAGTGGTTTGTATAAATAAGATCTTTAGAGACATTGGTAACTAAACCTAAACTATAGATACAAGTCCAAATATTGTCACTGAGCATGAGAGTAAATAGTTACCCTATTACCTCTATATTTTTTATTAGACACCATTGTAGTGAGTGCATGATGGGATCAAATTTCATGATTCCAAAAAGTTGATAACTAGTATTCCTTGTATATATTGATATCATGAATTACATAAACTAAAATGAAAATAGAAAAATGATTGTTTACTTCTTTGTTTGTTTATGAGTGATTGAGTCATACTATTCTAAAATTAGTTCTTATTAATGGATTATAGAGTTGAGCTAGCATGAAATAAATACAATTAAAGGTAAAATGCTAGATAGCTGATCAAAACATTAAGATGTATTAAATATAGATTATTATAAAATAAATTTGCTTATTTATCCATAATAAAATTGTACAAATCCATATGTAAATGTTGAATGATCATTACAATAACTATAACTATTTTGAAATTTTGCCACATTTTCAAACAAGACTTACATTCATAGTAGAAAATATGTTGGAAGGGACTCCAATGTATTCAAAATTATCCTTGAGTATGAACTTATGATTATGGATAAATTGCATCTATAATATGTTCTCCCATGGTGTCTTTAGGTACTTTAACAACCTTTATTTCCTTCTTGCAACTAATTTTCAATAACTAAAACCTTGGATAATAGTGAAATTTCTAAATTGAGTCACCAACCAACCCTTGAAAAGAGTCAAAAGCATCAAAATATACCCCACTGGTCAAAACCCTAGCCTATAACACTATAGAAATGTCAAATCTATGCAGGAGATGAATCCCATCCAAAATAGGCATCTTAGATCAAAAGATGAATTAGAAATTCAAGTATAGTAGATGAGCGACCTCTTGCATTGATGGTAGGTAGCTAGGAGTAAGTTTTGAGTGTTTGTTTTTAGGCACTCAAACCCATTTTGAAAAAAATATATGATCTATCCTTGGTGGGTGGCGAGAGTCAGGTGGAACCTAGATATATGAACCATAGAGGTTCCACACAAGTCCTAGGCTATGAGAGGAACTTGGGAGCAAGCACCTAGATGTTAGCACACTACAATAGCGAGGTTAAAGGTTTGGGGTTTAGGAGGAACCCAAAACTAAGAACCATAAAGAGATCAAAGGGTGGTGGGATCAAAAGGGAACTTGGAACTTGGACCAAGAAGCAAAGTAGGCCAGGGTTTGGGAGTAGAATGGAAATGATGTTCATGACTAAAGGGGGTGAAAGAAGAAAGAAGTGATAAGGTAGAGGTTACGGTCATACAAGAAATGTGAACATAGGCCAAATGATTACGGGTTCCAATTTTCACTTAGAGTTTGGGTTTTGGGTGAGAAAGATGGGTCAAAGATTAAGGATAAAAGTGAACTTGGAACTAAAACCTATTGTTCTAAGTTCTAAGTTCTACCTGAGACTCATAAGTTTTTGAAATGAGTAATTGGTGGGGTTCAGACCTCAAGAGGAAACTAGAACTTGGAACCAAAAGGTTCTAGGTCTATTTTAAGATCTAGGGTTTAATAAGAGAGAGGGATGATAAGACTATGGGAAGTAGGGATAGGAGTAGAAAGAGGACTTGGAACATTAGGTTCCAAGTTCAGAAGGAGGTTTAAGGTCTAATGAGAGTGTCCAAAGATGGGAGAAGAGGGGGAATGGGAATTAGAAACAAAAGGTTCTAGGTCCATGTCAAGGTTTGGGGCCCAATAATCACTAAAGGAAAATGAACAATCTTGGGGCTTGAACAAAAACATTAATTTCTCAAAAAAATCAACAATTCTCAACAATGGCTCTTGTTGAGAATGTGTGCCTCTTACAAGCACAAAGAGAATCGAAATAACTTTGGTGGTAGACCATAAAATTTCACCATGATCAAAACAAAACACTAATGATCTACAACACACCATATTGACCAACAGGGGTCAATACTACTTCGAAAAACATTGAGAATAAATATGAAAGATGTAAAATTACACTCACCAATTAAATTTGAGCATATGCCTCACAACCAATGACTCTGAGATGTCTCATCGAGGGCTTCTTACCAAACCATGCTTCCAAGGGTGTCTTTTCAACAAGCATCAAAGTAGGAGATCTGTTAATCAGATAACATGAAGTAGCTACAACTTCCACCTAGAAATTCTATTCAAGGCTAACACCACTCAACATACTTCTAGCCCTCTCCATCAACATTGTATTCATCCTCTTCACAACTCCATTTTTTTGTGAGGTGTATGGAGTTGTCTTATGTATCTCAATCCTATGGTCCTTACAAAACCTATCAAAATTTTGATGAACGAATCTCACCACCATTATCCATCCTCAAACACTTAATTTTCCTACTAGTCTGGTTTTTAACCAAGGATTTGAATTCCTTAAACCAATTGAAAACTTTAGATTTACTCTTGAGGAAATAACAAATGTCCTACTATAATCATCTATGAATGAGATAAAATACACAGATCTAGATAATGAAGGAACATTAATAGGACCAAACACATCTGCATGAATATAATCCAATATCCTAGAAGACTTATGAGAACTAGAATAAAAAGAAACACGATGTTGTTTTCCATATATACAATATTCATAAAAATCAAACTCGAGATTACAAACATCAAGGCCTTCAAGAAGGCTCTTATTTTTCAAGGCTCTAAGACCCTTCTCACCAATATGGCCAAGTCTTTGGTGTCATAACATTATCTTCTCTACTGGTAGATTCATCTCCAATGCATTAGCACCCTAAGGTACCCAAAAAGCATGACAGTCAGATGTATAAACCACAAATTTCTTCTCTAATCGATCTAATGGTGAGGATGAAGAATCCAAAGCCCTCTTTTTGGACTCCACAAAATTACTATTGCACTGAACTGTGCATGTATCCAACTTATACAAGGTGCCAATCTGAACACCATTAGCAAGAACCATAGAACCTCTAGTCATCTTACATCCACCACTCCAGAAAACAACCTGCACATCCACATCACTTAGCTTACTAAAAGTAGGTTTTGTGCCAAACCAAGGATATGTAAGACACTGTTAATTCACTTCACTCTACCATCAGGGAATCAAATCTTGACTCTTCCATGGCTAACAATCTTCAGGTGAGAGTTATCACCAAGATACACCTTCCCACCATCATACTCCTCATACTTTAAGAACCAACCTCTATGAGGTCATGTGGAAAGAGGCACACGAGTCTATCAACCACACATCTTCTGATGCATGCATTTCCAAGGCAACAACAAAAGATTCCATATCATCCTAAGAGGATTAATCGGATTCAAAAATTGGAGGAAGTATTCTTGTTCTTCTTTTTCTCCTCCTTATAATCTTTATGGAAGTGATCAGATTTGTTGTAGTTCCAAAAATTCACCTTGGAATTTTTACTAGGAGACTTAGATCTCCTTGGAGACTTGGACTTAGACTTCGTTTCTTTCTTCTTGCCTTTCTCCTTTGATCTTTCACAAATAGCAAGGGCCTCCTTGTCATCTTAGAAGATTTCCTTTGCATCTCTTCAAATAGTAGTGAAGCAACCACATCATCCATCTTGAAAGTGGTTGTTGTGCTTTAGATAGCCATCACCAAGTGATCCCATGCATCTGACAAAGAACAGAACATGAGCATGTTGTTATGGCATACAATTGCACCCTAGTGCAATTTTCCATAACATACCCTTACTTTAGCCTTATAAAAGTGATAATGCTAAATCTTGCCACTCTAAGGCTTTTGTCCCATCTATACCTTATTGTTTTCCATCCATGGAGGGAATTTTGACAGGGACGCTTCCACACCATGCATATTTCTACGCACAGTACAAAAATCCCTAATAGATTCTCAGGTCAGAGGATGTTGGTATGTTACATTTCTTGTCACTTGTGAAGTGTAACACCCCCTATGACTATATACTAGTCTGAAAATGACTCTTTTTCCTCCAAACATCCATTTTGAACTCATATTCTCATTCCATTTAACTCACTTCTCATTCTAATCTTCATTATTGCAATTCCATTCACTTCACTCTCAATTCTTCCACTTTCTTCTTGCTTCCCTTCTCTTTACACCAGTTCTTGTAGGTTTCAAAGCTCTATATCACTCTTGCATGATTTTCTTATGCTTGAGAAGATCTTGTCCTTCCTATTGACTTCTTCAATCTTGTAGAAGGGAGGGTAATGCTTTGTTATTTCATTGCATTATCATCTTTATAGTTAGCATATTGATTTTCTTTTCTTTCTACACATCTTATATATTATTTATTTATCTTTATTTCTCTATTGTGGTCTATTTGGCTATTTATGGAGGTGGAAACACCAAAGCAGGGGTTTTATTGAGGTAAGCCTTGAAAAACAACCCCAACATTTTCTTGTTTCCATGTATTTAGGTTTTTATTCGTGTGGAGTTTGTGAGATGCTGGACCTACCATGAGTTGGACATCTCTTTCTTTCTACTTGATATTTTTCTTCCAGTTAGTTTATCTTCATTTTAAAGTATTCTTCTTGTTGTAATTGCTTATCTTTTTAAACATTTTTGCATTATGCTATTTCCTGTTAAATTATCACATTCCAACTTTCGGGTTATTGTCAAACCTTGAGCATTTTTGGTCACATACTTTACTCTCTTCCTATACAAGATGCCAATATGTCCTTGAGATGGCAATGCACCATGCTATCATCTGCTTCCTATGTTGTTGTCCTCTGGATGAGAGCCATTTAGTCTATTTCCCAAAACCTTTGTGGTCTGTTCACCTAATTCCTGAAGTCTTCCATCTCGAAAACCCAAAAAAATAGATTAGGTTTTTCCTTCATTTGCCATCTTGTGTTTTGACCTTCTTCATTGAGGTGATTGAGGGAAATTCGCTCCCTTTAGACCCTGTTTGTCTTGGGACTTGGAAGTAGCAAATCACCTCCACATTTTGGTGAACCTGATGTGAAGCGTCCTTCTCTCTTCATCCTTATTTTGAATTTTTTTCTCATGTGTCAAGACATGTGGTTGATAGTGCGTTGTGACACTCCTTATGAGCTTCATGACCAAGTCAAACACCTCTAGCCATATTGTTAGGATTTATAAAAATTTAGACATGATTTCTAAGAGGTTTAGTCTTCCTCATACTGGTTTGTCCTTTGACGAGTTCACTATGGGACTTTAAATTGGATATACTCCTATCATTGAAGCTAGAACTTATGTTCCTACCCCTCTTGCCTCACCTTCGACCTCTACCTCCTCTTTGGAAGATGAAGTTTCTCTCAAGGTCCCTATGAAGCAAGTTTACTCCTTAGAGCTAAGACTCACAGAGCTTGTGAAATTTTTGGCAAGAGATAATGCTTTTTCCTAGGAAACTCCCATAGTTGAAAGTTTGAAAGATTTGTTAACTAAAGATCGAAGAGGTCTAAAGCTTCTTTGTGGTATTTTTGACATTGTAGAGACCCATGTTCCCTCCTACACCTCTACCTTGGGTCCTTGTCAAGATGTGGGATTAGAGATCACTAGAAAATAGCTAGAAATCCCAATGCTTGGGGTGTTGGTGTACATGAATGACATGGGTCCCTTTAATAATACCAACATAGTGCCTGAGCAGGATTGTATAATTAAAGTAAATAAGGTACCTTTAGGCTTTAGTTATTCTACACTTGAAGCTCAAGGCATCCCTACTTTAGGTATTGATGTTGGTACCTCTATTGATGTTGATGTTGGTGACTCTTTTGGTGCTGGTGCTAAGGGCTCTGGTGGTGCAGGTGTTGGTGATCATGTTGACAGTTTAGTAGGTCATACCTTGTATTTTGATATGGTCCTCAATGCTCTTTTATAGAACATGGGATGTATGTAAAATCAGCTAGCGAATCTAGCTAGCTCCTGCTCCCAGCCTATGTTCCAACCTTTTAGTCATTGTAGTACTCTTTCTATTTCCATTTTGAACACTCCTATCCCTTAGGGGGTGGAGATTCAAAAATTTGAAAAGTACAATGGTTGTGGGAATCCATGGATGCATGTCTCATCCTTCAATGCCTTATGTATTGATTTCTTCCATAATGAGGCACTTTTGGCTATTCTCACGTTCTCTTAAGGACACCGCTTTGGAATGCTATTGTGCCCTACCTGATAATTCCATTTTCTCCTTTGATCAACTAGTTAATTAGTTTCTCTAGTAGTTTCAAGCCAACATCAAGTTGAAGATCACTTTCAACAATCTTTTATGATGCAAGTAGGGGACACATGACAAGTTAACTAATTTCATAGCTCGATATCAAGCTATACTTGCTCAAATTTCTTATCCCCTATTTGATTTTGATGTTAAAAAAGTACTTATCAGGAACTTGTAGCCTTCGTTGTAAGAAAAAAATATTTTAATGAAATATCCTTCTTTTGTGCATCTGTGTGCTACCTTACGAGAGTACCATCAAGTGGTTTTCAAATATGGGGATTCGTCCTTACACTCTTGCTAGGATAGTTGGCTAGTCGTGCCAGTATCTAGAAATAACAAGGCCATGGAAAACATGTTTTCTATTCTAGTAGACAAAAATACTGCAGGACGTAATAGAACTTTTACTAAATTTTTAGAATCATATAATAGCATCCTGCAAAAAATATTGAAAGATAAAGTAATAACTTTTCCAAAGATTTGACCATTGTTTGAGTTGTATCCTCAATGGTACAACTCCCCAAAGTTTTTTCAATGCCACTGAATCACCAAACATGAGACCAAAAAATGTGTGATCCTACATCATGTGATTTAGAATTACATCAATGATGAAACTAGATTCACCTTGATGGTAGAAAACATAACTCTAACAAGTCTATAACGAAGCCAAATAGCCTGCTAGATATATACAAATCCTTTCCCATCACACTTGGCTAATTTGGTTATTCCTTCTTCATCATCTTTTGGATTCACCCCATTTGAACATGTGAATGCAGTCTTATTCACTCATATTCCTTGTGCAGAGCATGTGAATGATGACCCTCACATTTCATTCACTTCACAAGATCTTCCCTTGAACAAGGAGATTTCTTTGAATGTTCCCATTCATATCAATGGTAACGTCATAATAGGCATTATGGTTGATCCCTTGAGTCGTGTGAATGTCATTACAAAGGAGACCTTGTTTATAATCTACATAAGGAGAAATGTGATGAGTCAGAGGCTACCCTTTGGACACATGATGGGTTTTATATTGCACCTAAAGGAACAATTTCTTTGTTGATCTCAATAGGGCCTAGGACTATGGAAGTCCTATTTATTGTGGTTCAAGAGTATAACTTATTCAAAGCAAGGCTAGGAATTCCATGGCTGGCCTCCATGAATGCAATCACTTTGGTGATCCACAAATGTCTGAAGTTCCCCCACAAGAGTATCATGCAAGTTGTCCAAGATATTGGATACAAGTCATTGGTAGCATGTGGGGGCTTCTCCCTTAACCATTTTTGGCCTACCTTAGTCAGATCTCTCCCTCCTAGGGGAGATCTTTTGTACAAATCTTATTACAGATACAAGATTGGGGACTCAACATTGAAGGGTGGTTTTCCATCATCTTCTTATGTAATTTCTTGGAAGTCCTGCCTATGTGCACAACATGTTTCATCTTCTGCCCCTTCAAAAGGGAAGGATAAGCTTGATCTTGCCCTTGGGCCTTCCCCTTCTAGTTCTTCTTTTGCACCTTCAACTTTCTCTTCCTAGCCTTTAGTGGCATCTTTTATTCCTGCTAATGTGAATAGCACAAGAAAATGAAAAGCGTCCATGTTGTGGAAGTCAAAGCCCCAAGTTTTTCAGCTTCTTTTTTTACCAATGGTGCCTCGACCCACCCTATATGGCAAGGGAAAGTGTTCTCGTAGGGTTGTTCCTATGTTTTGACCTCCGCGATCTCCTCATATTCATCCACTTGATCCCAGAGCAAGGAAAGGAAAGAGACATGTCATTGAGATGCCTATTTTTGTTCTTGCTATTATGCCTCCTCCTCCTACTCCTAAGGAGCCCATCTTTCCATCGGTGACAGTTGTAGAGGTTGCTTCTGTGGTAGAGCAGGAGCTCCCAACCTATTTTCAGGTCGCATCTTCTAGTGCCCATAGCTGACGTAACCAACTTGTGCATGAGCGAAAGTTTTGATGAAAGGCTTTGGATAAGGAACACATTGCTTTACAAAAGAGTAGGGAGGATCCTATTATTTTTGTGTTTTCTCCTTTTGTTTTGAGTTCCTTCTACTTTTTTCTTTTCTTCTACCTCAATTCCCATCACCTCAATTATCATTTTGTCTTTATCAGTAGATCCCAATGAGCCTCACCCTAAAAGGGTGTAGGTTTTCATCATTCCCTTGGTGGATCCTCCCCTTCTCACCTCTCTTCCTGATATTCCTCCTTTCTCACAGCCCATGGAAATTCCTCACACAAAGGTGGTGTCCTTTGTGGCTCTATCACCCTCTTCTTTTTCTTCCACTTTATTTGTGGGGATTCCACATACTTTGATAAAGCACAAGTCTGAGGATGAACTCGCTTCATGCAATGGTCATAAGAATTTTTTTTCTTGTCTTGAATCTTGTTTTGCTTTGGCCTGTGTCATCCTTGTGATTGAGGCAATCCTTGCACCCCAAAAGTTTGTCATTGCCCCTTTTCTTGAGGTTGGCAGTGAATCTTAGGTGTCTTATCCTCCTCTCACTTAGTTAACACATGGAACTCTTGAAAATTGCATGTTTAACTCATTGGAGGACATCTCGACTCTGTCCTTGATCTTTGCAAGATTGATGACCTTTATCTCACAAGAGCTCGATGAAGAGGACCTTGAATGGCCTTCTTCCTTGGCCCTTGTTATAGGCAATTCAGAAGGTACTACCCTTGTTATCCATTCCCTCTAGGATCACCCTACCTCCCCTTACAATGATCTAGATTAGGATCAAGATGACCTACTAGTGGATTCAAATTAGGGTAGCACCCTCTTCTACATCTTTAGATTAGTTTTGTATAATTGTTTGTGTTCCCCCATTCTTGTTTGTATATGTTTGTGCTCTCTCCTGGAGGACCCTTTCTACCCTTGTAGGTTCTTGGATACATGAGAAAAGCTCTGTTGTAACCTTCTATTTGTTTCATCATTATTCTCTATGTCATAATTTTGAATTTCCACATTGGGGACAATGCAAAGTGTCAAGGCATTTAGGCCTCTTCCATGTTGACCCAATTTTTATTTTGTGTTCGTGTTCTCTTCTTCATGCTTTTATACATCTGAGGGGTGATGATAGTTCATACATATATTATATCTATCTATCTATATCTATGAGTAGTTCTAACCCAGAATAATCAAATCCCCCTATTCTCTTGATTTCATCTCCATTTTTCTGCTTCATGATGTTGTAGTTTCCATGAATACATATCACTATGTATCTCGTGCCATTATATATCTCATCTTTCTCTTCTCCTTAGAATGACATATGCTCCTCTGCATAGCACACATCATTCTAAGGTGGGGCCCTCATATTTCCATAATTTTCAAAAAGGTGTATTATTTCAAAAGGATTCCTTGATGAAAGAACCCCTTGATGAAAATCTCTTTCAAAAGGATTCTTTGATGTCTTATGTCTTGATGTTTTATATCTTGGTGTTTGGCTTGGGGGAAACTTGACTAGACCTATATTTTCTTTTCTATGACTGTCCTACAACATAGTTTGTAACAACCATATGCCTATATGCTTTCTGTATGGACTCTATCCATGGTATCCATACTTATCAACATCATCTTATATCTAATCAGATTGTCTTGTGCCTATGAAAATTTTATCATTTCTATTAATTTTTTCTTTTTTCCTAACATATTTATCTACAACTAACATGTTTATGGTGAGATCATAGCTAGCTTTGTAGGTGGTCTGTTTCCCAAAACCTCCATGGTCCGTTCACCCTATTCTTGAAGTCCTCCATCCCAAAAACCCAAAAACATAGATTAGATTTTTCCTTCATTCACCATATTTTCTTTTGATCTTTTTCATTGACGTGACCAAGAGAAATTCACTCCCTTTAGACCTTGTTTGTCTTGGGACTTGGGAGTAGCAAATCCCCTCCTTCAACTATCACATATGCAACAGTCTTCATCCTCTATTTTCACACCAACCAAACCCAACTATGCAACAACCACATTAAAGGCATTGAGGTGATCTACAATGGATCCTCCTTCCTCCATCTTTAGAGAATACGATGTCTTTTGCAGGAACAACTTATTTACCAAGGATTCCCTTGATAAATATCTCCAAGTTTCTTCCAAAGAATTGTTGCATTCTTCTCTTCATGGAAATTTAGGAGAATGAAATAATCCAGACAGAGTCTTATCAAACCCTTGTATTTTTGATCCATTAGATCCTAATCAGTCTCGGTTGTTATAGCTAGTTTAGTGCTAGATATTACAACCCATAGATCTCAATCTACGAGTATATCCTCTATTTTAAGTTTCCACGACTCAAAATTTCCACCATTAAACTTCTCCATCTCTATTCTTCTAGATGTGCTTGTAATCTTAATCCTGCAATAAGATTAACAAATATTTTCTTGTAAAACTCCCATTGAAACTAAGACCAATACAAAAAACCCTTGAACCCAACAACATAAACAAAGTTGGTTAGGCTTTGATACCAATTGAAAGGAAAGCTAGGTGCAAAACAACTTCCAACATGGATCTAAGAAGGAGAGGGTTGTAAAACCTGGTTACAAATCTTTAAATTATTATAATTTAGATGCACATTCAATTATTAAATTTTATATTTAAACACATAAGATCATAACACATAGATTTATGTGGGAAAAACCTTACAGGAAAAAAATGACACACCAAAGCATAGATCAATTGTATTATCAGTAAAAAGATGGTTATGGTTACAATACAATAGCAGAGTCTATGCTCTTGTAGGTATGTTTACACTATGATACAAATATGGAGTAATTTTAAAATCATAACAACTTCTCAAAAAATATAAAATCATGTCAAAATACATAATTTTTTTTCTCATATTTATAAACCTCTATCATGGGCATCTAGGAATTCCATGTGTCATCTCCATAGTCTTTGCATGCAAGAATTTTTTTAAAAAAGAAAGTGCATTGGTCCAAATTGACCAAAAAATCAACTTGAAAATCATACAAAGACATGCACCAACATGCAACAACATGCAAGGAATCCAACTCTAATATTTTATGAAAATATTAAGTAGCCTTGACATGCATGGTATACCACTAGATAAAATCAAGCCAATTGCTAATTTTGAAAAACTTTTTTACTTCTAGTCAACCCAACTAGTTGTCATAGTCTCATTTAGCATCTTTCCAAAACCCACCAAGTGATAACTCCAAAATCAAGGACACATATCACTATGAGGCAACTTTGAGAGGTTTTCACAAACACCTCTTCCCAATTGAGCACCCAAGTGACAAGTGGCACAATTTCATGCTCTCCACCAAACATGTAGGAAGCTAGCTAGCAAATGGGTTCCACAAATTGATATATCAACTTAGATATCACTTAGGATATAATTAATAAAATATGTAGCAAAGGGACTAATTTAATTAATTAAATAATCTTGGGACTCTCTAAGGTTGAGACATCTTAATCCCAACAATGGAAAGGTCAAATTTGGCCCAAAGTTCTTTGACTATTTAGCTACCTCTTGGATCTGGCAATTTTTCCCTACTTGAAACCCTTGTATATCTAATGAAACATAACAAAATTTGATGAAAATAAAGGAAAACCTAACTTTTATGCCCTAGATTTAACCATGAGGTTCTTGAAACCCTAAAATACACCCAAAAAAATCTTCAAGCCAAGATGAATCCCTCAAATCTAGGAAGGAATCTACAACACTAGAGCTTTGATATCATATAGGAGTTAATGGTGACTCCTAAAACCCCTAGGAACAAACACTAGGCAAAAATATCTTCAACAAAAGAGAAATGGAAAGAATAGCTTTCTTGATTATGGATGCAAGATTACAAGACTAAATATGCAATATACATATGATGCATTGCTTATAAAGGCAAGTTATGAGATAGGATTAGACAAGAAAGCGACATGTGTCTTAATCTTCTACAATGATACAACTACCTCAACAATATTAAATAACCTAGGTAACAACCATTAAATAAAATTTAAATAGATAAGATATGATAATATCTTATCTAGATAAATAAGAAGTTTCTAGAAAAACACCTAGGACCTAAGCAAACACAACATGTAAATATGACCTATTAGTGAACTAGATAGGTAAAATACCTATTTACATCAAAATTTATTTCATTTTGATAATAAAGCATTTGCACTCCTTGTTCACTAAACCCTTAACACTTTGGTGAATTCAATTTAGATCACATTTGCAAAATATTTTGATTCAATTGCATGATCTCAAATCTAATTTTTACTTATTTAAGGCATTAGATCTAACTTATTTCATTTTCATTGGAAAACTTTGTATATTTACTTAAAAAAAAAAGCATTTAAGCACTTTGTTTTTGGCATAAACACAAACATAAAGCTCTTTTTTCTACCATTTCATTGGCACATCCATCTTGCAAACACTTTCTTCTACCTTCTACCTCCTAAGAGCACTCATGTGTGAAGCTAATTTGATCTATCATTTCCTTTGAATGCTTAAAATCCCTAATTAATGCTTTCATGTGCCTCTTATCATCAAACTAGGGAACATTAATTACCCAAGTTATATCAACTTTTAGACTCTAATCTTTGACACCAGATACCTACAAAAAATATTACACCTATATCCAAGCTTTCAAAACCTACCTATTGTACTCTTGGAATAGTGTTTGCACACCCTATCCTATCAGTTTGGCTTCATTTTTTTGTACATAATTTTTCTCTATAATGTTTGCTCAAATTTGATTTCTATTCCTGATAGTATATTGTGAAATTACTATATTTGGTAAGATTCAATCAGTTTGACCTTAATTCACTTAATTCATTACATTACCCTAAAAATTCTTTCACACCAAAAAAAAAGTGATCAAAATCCTACCCAACTTGCTTGGGTCTCCCTTGGGGATAGTGGCCAAATTATGTTTCTTTCTAAATCTTTTTCATTACTAGATTACTTTCACAAGATGTTTCCTTTCACTACTTTTCCCTCTCCAAAGGGTTTTCCTAAACTAAAAATTATTGTGCATACCATCCTAATGTCCCTCAACCACAAATTAAACTCGTCCTTACTATTTGAGGTATCCAAAACTTTAAAAAACAAAATAATGTGTCACAAAAAAACTCACTACCATGAAATTGATGACACATACAATACTAAAACCATTCTCACAATTAGAGGTATTCCAAACTAGCATAAACAAGTTAGTCACATTCTAAACTTTGCAAAACAAATCACAAGAAACAATAATATTAATCAACATGTGTCACATCAGCCTAATTACCATGCATTTTCTCACACATACAATACTCAAAGCAATAAACAACCTAAAAAACACAAACCACCCCCACTTCCATTCCATTTCATCAACCTTATCTTCCCTCTACACCTCATCTTCCTCAACATGTGGGAAAAGAGTATGATCTTTGTCAACAACTTCACAATACTTAGGCTAAGATCTCTCTTTTGGACTTAATATAAACCTCACTTACATACCATGAAATGCTCCAAGAGGCCTTACAGAAGATATTGGTGCCACCTTATACTAGACCAAATGATGTAAAAACCTTGTTTGGTTGTATGCATGCTACAAAAATGGATATTACATTCCCACAACATGAATTACCTCCTCTTGAAATTCAAAATTGACATGATCCTCTTATAATTTATGTCACCATTAATAGAATTGGAATAAAGCATACTCTAATTGATAATGGATTAGGTATTAATGTTTGTAGCATTGACCTATTACATAATATGGGCATAGATATATCTCTAATCAAATCTGATACTCTTTCTACTCGTGGCTTTGATAATGTGAGTAGACAATCACACTAATTGTTAAGGTTGGACTTGAGACTTTTCCTACTCTTATCCATGTCATGTTTGATTTTGTTTCATACAATATTCTTCTTGATAGAATTTGGATTCATACCATGGGGGTAGTCCCATCTACTCTTCATTGTACAATAAATATTTTATATAATAACAAGCTCAATACAGTTAAATAAAATCCAAATCTATAAAGTTGCTTACAAGTTGAAGCTGAATATTAACCTCCTATTTCTCAATATCTTAGTATGTTAATTCCATATTTAAAATTTAAACCATTACCTTCCAATGATAATAATATTGAGAATGATCATAAATCACATACAAATGCACTCTTTGGTTTGGGTTCATTAGATTTTACACCTTTTATTGGGGAGTATAAAATGTCACCATCAAATCCTAAAGAGTCGAAGGTTGTTTCAGTAGCATCCACACAAGCTTTCCCTTCTTCTTCTCAAATATCTAATCTCAACACTACAACTCCTTCTAACAACAATGATGTTCTATATGGTGCTTCAACTTTGGATACATATTTTGGTGATGATTGGGATTCATTAGATTCTACACCCTCCTTTGTGGGAGAGTACAAAATATCATAATATAAACCTAAGGAATCTTCTTTTTCATTTGCACAATCTTCTAAACAACTGAAATGTACTATTACAACTCCTTTTACTTTGACAAATCATCAATATCATCATCCCATGCTGAAAATGGGGGTTCTTTAGCTTTCACCCCTCATGTGTTGGTTAAATCTAAGAATGACCCTCCTCCTTTTCTACAATCAACAAAGATTTGTATTCTTGAAAAAGAATTGATTCTTTTTAATCATACATCTCATTTAGAAAATACTAGTAAGGTGACTTCTCCTTCTTCATTTGAGTTGGAGACATATTATGGGCTTGGTTTCAAAATTCTTTCTAAAACTTGGATACAATGAAAACATGGAACAATGAGTTAAGGATCCTATGAAGCTTACACAATACCTTACAAAAGGGGTTTAGGTTTCCAACCTCCTCCTTCATCTACATCTCATCCTCCATCTCTAATGTATTTATGACTTCCTCTTGTGGGAAACCAAACTTTCATTCACAAGAGAAAAGATTTATTCCTAATCCTTATCCCCTATTTGAGAAAGATAATATTTTGTTGAGGCTTCTCAAAGACCACTTAATTAGTCTTCCTCATCCAATAAGAAATAAATTTCATAAACATAGTCATACAAATCATTATTTTTGTGCATATCATCGAGTGCTTGGACATTCCACCAATGAATATTATTCCTTGAACAATAAAATACAACAAATTATCAATTTTGGTGCTATCACTCTTCCATGTGTTGATGAACCTACTCATTCTAAATGATAAACTCTCATCTATTGTGTCACTCCTCACTATGTGGCATTCATAGCTCTAGGTGTTTTATCATTGCCATCCATGGCAGTACAACCTTGTGTGCAACCATACTTCATCAATGGTAGAAACATGATGGTTCCTAGCATGGTTGTTCTTACCTATACACTTGGGTGCAAGGATAACTAGTTCTAGAGGTGTGCATCCTTTTTTGAGGACCCCTCTTGATGATCCCCTTTCTTCTCTTTTCCCCCTTTGTTTCCTTAAAATATCAACATAGGAAGTATGCTAAAATTTTAAGGGGGGCATGTCACCTATCCATTTTATACATGTATTAATATCTCTTGAGATTTGATTTATTGATGTTCCCCCTCCATGATGGTGTTGTTCATAATACCCCCTAAGGTGTGGTTATCAATTTGTCCCTTGTGAAATTAATATTTATGCATTGTACAAGGTCACCTAGCATAACACAACTTGATAGCCTATGAATTTGTGTATTTTACATGGCCACCTAGCATAACACAACTTGATAGCTCATAAAATCATGTACCTTATAAACCACCTAGCGTAACACAAATTGCTAGAATATGTGCTTTATGGGAATTTTATTTATCACATACATGACCACCTAGCATAACACAACATGCTATCATGTGGATCCATTTTGCTCATGATCCACCTAGCATAGCACAACTTGATAGCCTATGTACTTTATGAGACTTATTTATCATATATGGCCACCTCACATAATACAACTTGCTAGCCTATGGATCCATGTATCTTATGAGCCACCTAGCATAATGCAACTTTCTAGCCTATGGATCCATGTATCTCATGAGCCACCTAGCATAACACAAATTGCTAACCTATGTGCTTTATAAGACTTTTATTTACCATATCCATGGTCACCTAACATAACACAACTTCTAGCCCATGATCCATGGGGAATTTTTAATGTGCATGAACCTTAACAAAAAATTAAGGTAGTGCCAGATTCATGTACCCTCCTTTATTTGTATTGACTATTTTCAGTATTCCTCTATCTATTTGTGCATTTGAGAGATGATTCTTTGTAATTAATACAACCTTACATACAAAGGTCTCCTTCCCTTACTAACATGAATTTTTAGTTTTACATAGCATGTACTAACATTGTCGATGTGTGCTCCATGTTTACCTTATGTGCATGTTGTGTTTTCTTCATTTGTGTATCATGTATGCCTCATATTTTCTACATGTTTTCTTTGATTATTTTGTATGTTTGATTTGTATTCCACGTGTTTTCTTTGTGTATTTTGTGTGTTTTATTTGTGTATTTTGAGTGGTTGGTGTGGGTATTCCTTGCATGCTTTGTGTCTGACTTATATATGCTTTGTGTATGCTTTTATGCGTACTCCTTGTTTTCTCAATGCATGTCCTATGCATGATCAAAATTTTCCTTGTCTTGCTTTTGATATATTTTCTTTATGTTTGTGACATATTTATCTTGACATTATAGAAATTGATGGGTTCCTAAGTATAGGGGCTAGTACATTTCTCAGGTTGGTGTCATCCTATATCTTCAACATTTTTGTAAAGACATATGTCTTCTCCATTCCTTTATTGTAAGTATGAATGTAAGATCATACCCTCACTAAAGTGGGAGCTAAATGTAGCATCATAAATATTTACCCCTAATAATTGCACACTAGATTGGGTACCCTATTTTGCATATACAATCAATTACATTCACAGTTTGATCATTTTGAGTCTCAATTGGGAAAATACATTTAATTCCCCAAAATCCCTAGTTTTTGGCACCAAAAGGTCCTAGAGATAGATGTGGGCACCCTAGTCCTAAGGATGTGATTTTAAATATCTATCACTTTAGTGTTTGCCTTGTATATTTTAAAATGCCCCTAGGTTGGCCTATGTCCAATACAATCATTTGGGATGCATATATAAACAAGTTTCCCTCTCATTTGAATATTAAGAATCATGAACTTATGATTTATTATGAACTATGAGCAATTATTATGTGCAAATTGTGAAGATACATGCAACTTATTCTTGACATGCTTGTTGCAACAATCTATTGCGTTATGTAAATAACCCTTTAGGTGTTCAAGGAAATTCATGCATTATTCATCAACTCTTTGTGGCAACTTATGGTGTGACATCACTTCAACAAGGGTTTTATGACTAAAGTAACATTATCTTACATTATTACATATATTACAGTCATTATTTATTTACTTTTATTTTTCCCTCGCAAGGGAACATGATTTGTGCCACCATCATTTGTTGTTGTGGAGGTGGAAACACTAACATAGGGGTTTAATTGAGGCAAAATACTATATAGTACAAGCTTTCCCCTCTTTCTATGTGTAAAGGTCAGATCATAAACTTCTATCAACAACATGTTGCAAAAGAGTAGAGAGTAAACTATGATAGGTTTCTAGGAGATAAAAACACCCAAAAATAGCCAAAATAGGTGCCTACGCCCCTATCCCTACATTTCAAGGTCATATTTCAACTATAGGTGCTCATTTATCTACACATTCTAGATCTATACCCATTTCTATATTTTTTCTTTTTTGTCTGTGCAATCATTTATATTTTTAGATTTAGTGTTTTATATCAATTAGGTTAATCAATCACACTCCTCAAATATACCCTCTTTTCAAAAAATCAAAAAATTCCTAGTATATTGGCTCTCCTTTGAGGTAGTTAGCCAATCCTCAAACCCTAGTTGGTTTGTGTTCCAATGTTAGGGAAAAGGAAAAGAAAAAACTAAGATAATTCATTTGGTGGATATTGGATCTTTTTCCCACTTAGCACTTACCATGCACATATCCAATGAGATTTCCTATCACCTATGTGTTTTAATATGTATCTAGAACATCAATACATACTCACAAGAGCATAAATTCCTCAAAATTCCACATTTCTTGTACCAACATTGTGTGTAAGGCCTATAACTATATAAGACAAATGGCATAGAGAAAAGGATCCATATGATAAAGAGATAAGAACTAAGCAACAACAATAGATAAACATAGCCACATAAAAGGATAAAGATGGAAGGGGTATACAAAACCCATGTTCCTTATCTAAGAACTCCATTAGGTCCATTTTCAAGGTAGAAGCAAGAAGTTGGGTCTACTTCTAGGGGAAATTTAGCCAAAAAAATTCCTGACAAGAGCAAGTACCCATTTCACAAAAAAGGTACCCATTTATAATTAAGATCCCAAACCTAACTGTTCTAAAATAAGTACCCATTTTATTTTTTAAAAGTGGTACCCATTTCTAATTACATCATATTCTTGCTCCTTTTTAGAACAAGTACGTGTTTTAGAGTGGGTATGTGTTTCATAAAATTTGAAATTTGAAACCCATAGCTTTGCTTTTGTTTTAGGCTTGGAAAATCACCCCTTGGCCTTGTACCTATAACTACACTACCATGAAAACAACAAGAGACAAACTAACTTTGGCAATAAGGTTGATGAATTTTTTTCTAGAACCTTTTAACAAAATTAAAACCCATTATAGATGACAATATTTAGTTTTCGAATATGTAATTTATGAGGAAACTAGTTCATAAACTTGAAATATCATGTATTAGTATTTTCTTAATAACTTTTAATTTTAAAAGTATTTTTCAAAAAAAATTATATGTCATCAACCTAGACATCATTCTTTACACAATGAAAAAAGACATTTTATGATTAGTTTAGCTCAAATTATGCTTGTCAAACACGAGGAGTTTTGAGAAATAACAATTAGGGCTACTAAAAAATATATTTTTTAAAAAATAACCGCATCAATCTTTAGTATAATACATATTTTTTTCAAAAATGAATACAAAAAATACTTTTATTTAGTTCAAAACTATGCTTTCTGAACAGGTGCATGGTATGGTTTTTAAAAAAGTGACTTTTACAATGTGGTTTTTGTATGAGCCTATACAAAATCATTTGTATCATCTAGGTATTATAATAAATTACATATTTACAAACTAGAATCAAAAGCTTACGTTTCATATTATTGAACTTTTAAAACATTCTATGTGTAAGTGCTTAAATTTTTTAGTCCAACTATGACAAACTTTGATTTTTAAGAAAAAAACTTCCACTTGGAGGAGTGCACACACCCCTAGAACACATCACATGCTTAATTTTGCATGTGATTATTTTAGTATCCACATTAATGATCCCAAGACAATCAACAAGTTTTATACTTAGTTAGGTCTCACAAGAACTATAGTCTCTCTCTTATAATCATAAGGAATTATGTAGACTCTTGAGGATCCCATGTAAACATTGATAACTTTCACTAGCATCTCTCAGCTCATAGACTTGCTACATTTGATTAGGTATACCAATTGGTGTTATACCTCTATTGAAAATTTTATTTTTTCATTCATACCATATATATTTCTACCATCACTTTTAGAAAAACATCTAGGTTGGAGAAAACAATCAAGAAATATTGTAGATATAGATGTTTTCCACTAATGTGGTGTCTATTTTGGTGGCTAGCAGAAGCACAATTCCAAATAATTAGTAGGATGAGTCTAACATTCTCTCTTTAGTTCCTAAGGAAATGAATAATGTGGACCTCATAGTATTACAGTGAATACTATAGTTGGGGTCCTACAAAATTTTAGTGGAGTGTGTATGCATGATAAACATGTTAAATACATTACAATTGTGTTGGTAATAAAAAACAAAGAAAATTTTTGGTTCATCCCATCTAGTGTAATGGTTAAGATGTGGCATTGTTATTGTTGCCACTAGGGTTCAAACCTCCATTGGGCCATTGTGGTTGCAGGCACTATACTTTTGCTAACCTAATGTGCTCATAGGCTTGTACCACAACATTGATGTTTATGTTAGCGTTAATTCCTTGAGATAGGAATTCATGCATGTGGTGTTGTGTTCCAATCCTTGTTGGGTTGGTGTGCTTGTAGGCTCTATACCCCTACTATTCTACCGTATTTGTGAGCTTGGACTATTCACATGTGTTCATGTTGGGGATGAGGTCCCTCATTTGTGGCCTCAATACTAGCTCAGGATAAGCTAAAAATTCTTGAGGTACAAATAAAAAAATTGAAAGAAAATTTGGTCATACCATGGAGGAGATACACAAGGTTTAGGAATAAAAAGTAGAGTGATTCCCTATAGTCCATGATAAATTTACAATTTTCCCATGTTACCACTATGCAATCAAAGCTTGATGACCTAATTTCAAAATATAAGGAAGTCCCTTGGATTGTACACCTTGCCCCTTGACATTGGATGCCTTTAGGCCATCCAACAATTGATTCTACAAGCCCAACCTAATTTTATTTCTTTCAAATTTTATCGATCTACAACTACAAACTCACTTGGTGTGCAATTAGATGTCTTTGAGGTGATAATACCACTAGGGAAAACTTTAAGAAACACCCCCCCCCCCTCGGCGAAGGTGTAAAATCCTAGCGAATCTTGTATACTTCCCAATAAAAATATTAACTTTAGTGGCAAATTTTTTCATTTTTCGTGAAAAAAAAAGTCTATTGGTGAATCTTTTATAATCAATAGAAGTTTGTGGAAAATCTTGGCGAAATGCAAAAATTTTAAAACCACTAAAATTTTTCCATTAGCGATTAAAATCCATTTTCAAAGCAATAAAATATTTCAATTGGCGAATTAATCCTGTTTTCAAACCAGATTTTTTTTTGTTGGCGATTAATTTTTTTTCCAAACTAAAAAATAAAATTCATTGGCAAATTAAACCTATTTTCAAATGATTAAGAAAAAATCATTGGTGAATTAAACATAATATCAAACTAATAAAAAAGATGCATGAAAATAAAGATTATTTGCCTCATTGTTTTCATCAACCATCCAAAAATCACCTACAACTATAACAGTTTTTTCAAAAAAGCATCTTAACATGCTTCATAACAGAAAAAGTAACCCTGCCCAACTAAAACCAGTTCACACCTATCTGTATCTACCTCATATATTTCAACAAGCCAAAAAATTAGTACTAGTCTTGCATTCATTCTGCAAAAACCCTACAAGAACTAAAAATTCAATTAGTGCTACCCGTTTCATAACCAACTTTCCTTGTTGCTTTGTCTTTTATCTTTTGCTTCCTCGCATTCTGTCCTTTTGCTTTCATACACTTTTCCTCCACTTTCCCTTGTGCTTCCATATGCTCAGCCTCTGCTTTCACCTATGCTATAATTACTTCCACCTTCATTAGCTTTATAAAGAGCTTCAATGCTTGCCAACCTAACCTTGCTTCTTCCCTTCATTGATTTTTAATCTCATCCTTTGGCCAATGCATGAAAGGGATGCATCCTTTTTCCCCTTCTAGTTCCACATTTTCAAAGCCTTCCCGAATGTTGAAACCTTCACCTAGAATTTCCTATTCAAGTATTGATTCTAATCCTTCCAAGAAATCTCTATGCAAAATCATCTCCATCACTTCTCTCACTGTGCTTGTCGATTCCCCCAAGTCCAAACCCCATGCTATAATCAAGGAGTATACATCCATGTTAGTCCTGTATCTATGCCTCAAATTTCCAAAGGATTTCCCCAGAATCATCCACACACTTTGTACCAACCTCCCATTAGTGAATAAAAACATACCCATTAATCTTTTGTCAGAAGCTTCACCATAAAATGGGTTTAATTGCCTCCTTGAACATAGAGTGAAGTTGGCCTCCATTTGAAAACTATTGCAGCTACACTGCCGCCACCACCACTCTTTCAGACTTTTTGTGTTCCTTCTTCTCCATGCCAAACTCTATTATTAACTTCACTAATCGAGGGCTGAGAGGTAATAATTTTCCAAACTCTGCACGTACCAATATTAATTACCCATGGATCCTCCAGTCATGTCCAATTGCTAAAATATGCACATGATCTTCACTTCATAAATGCACCATCCTTGCCACCTTTCCTATCTTAATTCACCAAATTTGGGGTTTGTGTTTTTCCTAACCTTAGTTGCAAGTATTTCTTGGTCATCTTTGTAGTCGATGGGTTGGAGGTTTCAAAAACTTTGAAACTTCAAACTTTGGTTCTAAGGTTCCAAATTTTAGTGACCATGCGACATTATGGACCACGACCATTTGATGATTTTTTGATGGATGGTTGTAGTTGCATTCTAGAAGTATATCTCTCAACCACTAGATTTGTGAATTGAAACCTCCAAAATTACACTAGAACCGTTAAATATTTTACTGTTTAAATATTGGTGCTCTTGTTTATCATTTAATATTGCCTAATTCAAACCAAAATATTTTATGACAAAGCCTTAAATCTTAACTCTTTAATCTTGAGGGTCGAGTCTCATCAACCTAGTGATGTCCCCATTTTAAATTATGCACGTGCATAAAGTTTGTTTTAAAAGAGGGACCACTTGATGAATTTTTGATGGATGGCTATAGATGCATTCCGGAAGTAAATCCTTGAAGCACTAGACTTGCGAACTGAAACCTCTGGAATAACACTAGAACCGTTAGATTTTCAGAAATCAATGGTTGATATTTTATTAATTATTGGTTTCAGAAATTAACATATAGTTCTAATCATAAGTGAGCAAAATTTACTGTGACTTATTAGGACATTGATAATGATTAAGGTAAAATGAGACATTTAATTCTCTCTTTTCAATGTGTCAAAGTACTCTACCTTTCATTTATTCTATTGAAATTCTCAATCTGGTTGTGGTACTGAGCGATGGCGTAGATTAATGCCATATGAATAGTTAGAGTGATTGATTGGATAACTTTATATTGAAAACTGCACGATGTACTATAGAATCGTAGATGATGATAGTAATAATCTAGTGATTTTGACAATTGACAGCTTGTGTGGCACTACCAATTTTGACAATTGACAGCTTGTCAGCTTGAGGTATAATTTGCAAATTTGCATGTAGCTAGCTTGAGGTACCGATTAATTGGATTTTTGGTTTGCACAAATCACAATTATTACTAGTTAGTAGTAACTATACACAACCTCACACGTGACACATGTGAGGTCTACAAGGGACTAGGTTGGTAGTGGCACTTTTGGCCCATAAATGAGGATAGTGAGCACAACTAAAATCATTCATTTAATTTTCATAAGGGTTTTCATTTTGTAGGGTTAATAACTTAATAAGGATTCGGGAAGAAGATGATGCGGTATTATTAGGGATGCTCTAAATTCTCCTGCCTCCAGTTATGTAGTTATAGAGTAAAAGACCAATTTCCTTCAAGTTCAAAATGGGTGGAATTGGAAAGAAGTTGATTTGGTTTACCTAACTTCTCAAACAAGTTTTGAACTAGGATGAGGAGCTCTAATGGACATAAGTGCTATCCTGATGCATGGAGGCTACAATAGAAGATGGGAGCATTTTTACTACCCCTCATCGTCTGCATGGTCAGCAAGGAGAGTCCCTTGCATTTATTTTGAGACACCATGGCCTACTAGGCAAGCCCCATGCATTTATTTTATGTGCTCATCTTCTGCATGGGAGTAATTTTACAATCCCTCATCTTCTGCATGAGTTTGGTTTTGAAAGGGGCTAAGTACATTTTGTATCTTCACAACTCCCATTTCCCCACTTTGATTGGGCCCCCTTTCCCCATGCATTTATTTTCAAAGACCATGGCTAACCTGACAAGTCCCATGTGTTTATTTTTAGAGCTCATGGTTGACCCGACAAGTTCCATTTATTTACAGAGATACATGTATCACATTTACATTTTCAACTTTTCAACAGTAGTCCAATAGAAGCTTGGCACTTTCTCTTACATTTGTATTTGTACTATGTAATAATGTGACATTTTAATTCAGTTATAATTGTGAACAGACAAAAATACGTGTTAGAAAATAAGAAACAAACAAAAGAGTGCAAACAACAAATATAAACACCCTACACCTCAAGATTGGGAAAATGATTAACTAAACAAAACAAAATGGAACCTTTTACCTTGTTGAGTTGTCTTTTAGTTGGCCCTTCGATCTTTGATGTAGTGTATACTCCTTTGATGGCAAGAGATGCAAGTGTGGGATGCAAGATGAATGGAAAATAGATGATAATGGATGCAAATGCAAGTATTTGGCTGAGTATGGCTCAAGAGAAAAATTTGCAATATTTTGGCTAGCATAATGATCTCCTCCAAAACAAGAGAAAAGAGGGGGTATTTATAGAGAATTCAAAATTCTCTAGAGAAATGGACAGTTGGGATTAAGCCAACAAAGCCAAGATGTAAGGCTATGGTGAGTTGAGAACTCACAAGCCCTCACATCTTGACATGTGGCATGTGAAGTGGCTTGAAAAGGATGATGTGGAAATGAGTTGGAAGGAGAGTACATGACATGGAGGTACTACATAGTACCTTGAGATTTGGACAAGATCTCCTCATAAAGGAAGTCCTTCTCCCCATGTGAGGAATTCAAAAAATTTCAAATATCCACATGGGAATGAGAGAAAGAATTTAAAATTCTTTGGAATGCATTGGGGGATTAAATGTGAATTAAAAATTCACATGGGGAATGAAGTGCCTTCTTCAAAAGAAGAAAGTCTTTAATAAGGTTGACTTAGGACACATTCCATAAATGACATGGAGATTAGGTTGACCTAATTAAATGATTAAGGTTGTGCAAGTACTTGATTAGACAAATTAATGACATGTTAGAGGCAAGTGGGAGATTAGGAAGAGTTCACATGTGGCTTGATGTGACAAGTCAAATATCACATGGGGAAGAGAAAAATGAATTTAATATTCCTTGGAAGGATAAAAGGAATTAAAAATTTCTTGAAAGGTTGATTAGGCTAGTTAATGAAGGATTAGAGGAGGGTTAGGTGGCTAAGAGAGATTAGAGGCCAACTTGCAAAAGTTGGAGGATGTGACACATCCTAATCAAGGATTAGGGATGTGCACATGCTAATGATGAGATTAGAAGATGGATTATGATTAGATAAAAATGATGGAGGATGTGACATATGAGAAATTAAATAAATGCCATATTTATTTAATTCATTTGATGAAAGGGGGAAGGTATTTAATTATTTAACTAGATACCTTAGGGGTTAGAAGAACTTTAGAGGTATTAATTAAATAATAGTGATATTACTTAATAAATCAGATAAGGGGATGTTTAGATGAAAAGGGATAAATTTGGATAAATTAAGTGTCCAAATTTAACAATATTTTTCTCCCTGAGATGATGTTACAGTAGCATCATTTCAAAGAATATTAAAACATAGAACCTAGAAGAAGATGGTTAGATTGGGAAAATGCCCAAGTCATTCAAAGGAGTGACTAGGAAGGGAAAAAAATGATGAAAATTAGGGATGAAGGATGCCCCCCCGAGAGGACATGTGGGTTCAAGAGAACACAAGTGTGCTCTCGAAATGGAGGAGATGATGCAAGGGGATGGATGAAGTGGTAAAATTTCCTATGAAAGGCGATAGGAAAAAAGGGAGTCAGCCAAATTAATGGGAAAACGGATGTGCCCCAGTATAGGGCGATTCACCCATAGAAAATGATAGGGAAAAAGGCGGGTGGGCCCTGCTAAGGGGTGCACCCGCCCTAGAAGGGGCGATGCCAACACAGGTCCACCCACCCGGGGGCGGGTCCGCCCACAGCCGGGTTTCCACAAGAGTTACCCTCCCCAGGCTGGTCATAGCCCTAGGTCCTTCAGTGGGGTGGGTGGGTCCAAGTAGGGGGAGCCACCTGCGGCAAAGGTGGGCGGCCCAAGCGGGGCGAGACCGACAAGGGAAGGGGACAAGAAGATCGAATGGATGAGGATTGGATTAGGATGCAAGATGGATGAAAGGAATAAAAATGATTGGGGACAAGATGCTTAGAATAACCAACTGATATTATTCTAAGAAGTTTGAAGAGATGACAATAAGAGAGTGGATGGATAGGGGAGGGAGAGTGATGAAGGATGAATGGATGGGGGGGATTTTGATAGATGATAGGATGGGGGATACATGCAAGAGGATGGAATGGAAAGTGAAATGCAATCCTAATGCAATTTTCCATCCTTGGAGAACTGATTTTTGCTATAGCAGAAGACATGATACACTAAGGTATAAATGACCAAGGCAGATTAGTGTCTAATGCATGAAACAAACACAACAAACAAGAAGGCTATCCCAACACCCCAAAGCTGCGATGACCTTGGTCGGACCAAGTATTGGGATAACCACAAGTACACAAGGATGCTCCAGCGCAACACAAGACCTCAAGGATCTTGGTGGGTACTACGTGGGACAACCTAAAGGACAAAAACAAAGAAAAGATCAAGATATGCCCCTATGTTGACTAGTCAAAGCACACCATGATATGCCAGATCAAGGCGACCATGACAAGTGATGATAGGGAGCTCACATGATAAACAAAAGCCAAAAGAATCAAAAAATCACAATTAATTGCAAACATCCTTTGCCATAGGATCAAGGGGATGGATGGGATTGATGAGGTCTATTAGGAAGGATGCATCCTATTGAGACCGATGATGGATACTAAACTAGAAAATCGATATGATGCAAGATATTCATAACTGATTGGATCTGCTGATACAAGTAGATCTCGTTTGTTAAGAACTAGCTAGATAAGGGCATAACTCGATGACTTGACACAAGAGAGACAAGAAATGAGACTGACACACCCTAAAGACCTAGGGGCTTGAGGGCCATTCAAAGATTAGCCTTGCCTATGTGGAAGCGTAGAGCCCTCGTAGTTCGATAAAAGGCTGACGACAGACCATGATGGAGACTTCGATGGATGATAAAGATAAGATGGAGAAAATGAGAAAAGTGGACAATGAAGATTGATGATAGGCGATAAGGGAATAGACGGACAAAGCCCTGAGGGTGGATCAAATGATCGACCTTGCCTACATGAAAGCGCAGGGGCAACATAGTTCGAAAAAAGACCAATGATAATGCGAAGTGATGGGTAAGAAAGGATGACAAGGTGGTAGGAGATTGGGAGGGGAGAGTGATGAAGGATGAATGGATGGGGGGATTTTGATAGATGAGAGGATGGAGATGAAATGCAATCCAAATGCAATTTTCCATTGTTAGGAGCAATGAGTTTTGCTATAGCATAAGACATGATACACCAAGGTATAAAGGACGAATGCAGATTAGTGTCTAATGCATGAAACACACAACAAACAAGAAGGCTATCCCAACACCCCAAAGTCACGATGACCTTGGTCAGGCCAGGTATTGGGATAACCACAAGCACACAAGGATGCCCCAGTATAACACAAGACCTCAGGGATCTTGGTGGGTACTACGTGGGACAACCGAGAAGACATCAATAAAGAAAAGGTCAAGATACGGCCCAATGTTGACTAGTCAAAGCACACCATGATATTATGGATCAAGGCGGCCATGAAAAGTGATGATAGAGAGCTCAGATGATAAAAAAAAAGCCAAAAGCATTGAAAGATCGCAATCAATTTCAAAAATCCTTTGCCATAGGATCAAGGGGATGGATGGGATTGATGAGGTATGTTAGGAAGGATGCATCATGTTGAGACTGATGATGGATACTAAATTGAAAGATCGATATGACACAGGATATTCATAACCGATTGGATATGATGATACAAGTGGATCTTGTTTGTTAAGAACCAACTAGATAAGGGCATAGCTCGACGACACGACACAAGAGACATGACAAAAAATAGGAGACTGAAACATCCTAGTGACCTAGGGGCTTGGGGGCCTATCAAAGATTAGCCTTGCCTACGTGAAAGCACAGAGCCCTCATAGTTTGATAAAAGGCTAATGATAGACCATGATGGAGACTTTGATGGATGATAAAGATAGGATGGAGAAAAGGAGCAAAGTGGACAATATAGATCGATGATGGAACCCCGGGGGCAGATCAAATGATCGACCTTGCCTATGTGAAAGCGTAGGGGCAACGTAGTTTGACAAAAGATCAACGATAAAGGATGGATAAAGGATGATGAGATAACCCTAGATAAGGGAATATAATGATTGGACCGACACGATGGGACAAGATAGACCTGTTAGATTGGATTGGAGGATGGTGACTACACAAAGCTCAGGGATAAGATAGTTATCCAAATCAGCAAAGATGAAGTGGGAGGATGACAAGATGAAGAGATGAATGATGAGAAAGGATAGGAGATTAAAAAGATGTGTAAAAGAAGCGAAAGTGATGACAATAAGATAGATGGCATTGGATTGCGTGGGGAGTAGCTTATAGCTAGATACCAATGACAAGGGATTATGAGATGGGATGAGGATAGAGGATGGGGGGAGGAAAAGGATTGTTTGGATGGATTGGATAGAGTGATAAGGATTTGGATGAGGAAAAGGTGACCAGATGGATAGATGAAAAGGGATGCTATGATGGAAGGATAGGAAGATAAGGATGGGGAGATGGATATAAGGATTGTTTGGAGGGATAAAAGATAAGGATGGGGAGATGGATATAACGATAAGGAGATGAGGATAGGGAAATGGAAGGGTTTGTTCTGATGGAATGAATAATGTCTCCAAGGACTATATCACAAAGGAAGATAGATGCCCCCACTCTAGATATGTCATGTGCGAGGAGGCATGAAGGATGCAGTAGAGGAGGCTAGGAAAATAAAGGAGTGAGATGGATGAAGATAGGATGCATGGATAAGGAAGGGAGATTGAAGGTAGCATGATAGGCGGATAAGGAAGGTAGACAAGTGTGAATGAGGATTAGGATAATGTGCAGATGAGGGGAATGTATGCTAAGAGGTGTTCAAAGCATGCTAATATGTTTTCCCCTAGCGTTATCAAGATCACAAGGAGGATGGAAGGATTGGGATAAATGAGATATGCCAAGTAGGATGTGTAAGATAGGTAGGATGGAGGGGATGAATGAAAATGATGTATAGCAAGAAGACGGGTGCATAGCTGGAAGCTAAGCAGGAAGCATAGTGGATGGAGGGAATGCATATCAGGAAGCTGCCCCCAAGTGCAGATGGGGATTTACGAATGACACTTGTTTGCCAGGTTTTCATCATGGTACTTATCCAAGGCACTTGTTTGCCAAGATTTCACCATTGGACATATTATTTATCTTTACTATTTTTTTTGTTTTTCTAATTTTTTTTGGATTTTTTGACTTTTTTGGATTTTTTGACTTTTTTTGGATTTTTTGACTTTTTTGGGATTTTTTGGATTTTTGGATAGCATGCAGAAGGAGATGGATAATGATTAGGGAGGTGAATAAGTGGATTTAGAAGACATGCGATAAGGAGATGGATGAAGGACTCAAGCATCAAGTTCCATACAAGGTGTTAAGATCCCAGATTTGAAGTGACCGTTGGATATTGGTACAATCTTATTAGAATAAATGGATTATGCAAGAGGATGAATTAGAGGGATTTGATGTGGGAGATATGTTGGATAATGGATGGGATGCTGGAAATGGTATGGATGGAATGATGGGGTGGGTGTGTGACAGGGTGGTGAGTTTAGGACCAACATTGGCACATACGGTGATGGATGTGAAATGATAAGAGGATTAATGGATGGAGAATGTGGGGATAATGGAGGAGATGGGATGGTGAATTTTGGAACATAAGGACCCAAAAAAGACTTAGGAGATGAAAATGGTGTATGATTATCTTTTGGATTAGCAACTTTGGATGTTCTTATAGATTTTTCATTTGATGGCATTGCATCTTTATTCTTTGGGATCCACATGGTTTTGATCTTTGCTTTGGTGGGCCTTTGTGGCCTACAAATTTGATTTGGATTTAGATGGTTCTTCTCTTCACCATGTCTTTTAGAGGGGACATGGGGAGATTTAGATTCATGTGGATGTTGGGATTTATGTATTTTTAGTTTAGCATCCAAAGTGCTTTTACTAGCAATGGGATGGGTGTGAGGAGATGGATGATGTGGAGTGATGGAGGTAGGATTATGAGGATTACGTGTAGATGGAGAATGTGTAGGTATGTGCCTTTGTTGATCCTGATTAGGGGACATGCAAGAGGGATGTTTATGATGGATGACATGGATAGGTGTCAGATGGATGAAATGATGAGATGGAGGAGGTGATTTTAGGGTATAGGGGGCCAAAATAGATGTAGGACCTGGAGGAAACATGGACAGAGTAGATGGAGGATGGGAGATGGTGGATGGAGGGATGTAAGAACCCAAAATGGATGGAGTGGATGAAGGAGGAATGTCGATGGTTTTTTTGAGGCGATACGATAAAGGAGGGATGGCAGCATATGATCTAGTGGAGTGATGGGAAGAGCCGACATTTCTTTTGGAAAAGGATCATTGAGGACGTCTAGAGGTTGTACCAACATATTTAGATTATGAGTCTTGGGAAATAGGTCCAAGACCTTGCATGAAGATTTGTTCTTTGACTTGAATGGGATCTAAAATACCTTGCTCATGAAGGCCTAGACCTTTTCCTTGATAGTTCACTTTCTTGAGCATGCGATCCATGATAGGATTTGTGTTATTATGAAAACATGATGCAAGTCCATTATTAGGTGGAGGATGATGGGTGGTATATACACTGTATTTTTCTTCTGCAAGGAGGTCACCATGGAAGAATGTGAGATTACCAAGGGGATATGCAAGCAGTGTGGGGATAGTAGTTTTAGGTGATGACGGGGGATCATAGGAGGGAGATGATGGGATAGCAGCATTTGGATGGGTGGTATCAGGAGAGGGATTGGGGAACATGATAGGATCTGGATTTTTGGTAGTGGGCTCATGCGATGGAGATGGAGATGGAGATGGAGCGGTGGGATCTTGAATGACAAGGGGATCATGGGATGGAATGGATGGGGGACTGTGATCTTGAGGTGGACTAGATGGGATGGTAGGATCTTCATCTAGAGAAGGGGATATGTTGGCATGCTTTGGATTAGACTCGGCATGACTCATCGTGTACGGGAGGCATGATAATGGAGTCTTGGTGGGACTCTTCAAGTGGGGAAGATGGAGGGATGGAGGATTCAAAACATTCATGGGAATGGATTTTAGTGACACTAGGAGTGGAAGAAGTGGATTGGATTTGGGTGTCGTCGATGGGTTCGATGGCTCTCAGAGTAGGAGGTGGGTGTTCAATGGATTCGGTAGATGTGATGGTAGGAGATGGGGACTCAGTGGATTCAGAGGATGTGATGGTTTCGACGGGTTGAGTGGTGCTATGGGTGGTATCATCAATGATAGGTGTTGAGTGGAGAAGGGTCTTGTCACTAATGACTGTGGATGATGGGTTGGGATGGCATGATTCCACAACTTCAAGGTGTGGAGTGGGAGATGTCTTCTTTGCTATAAGTCCTTGGAGAACTTCTGGAGTGAGAAACTTGAATACTCTAGGCTGAGATGGCATGGTAGGAGTGGATGAGGGATTAGGACTAGGGATTGGTGGACGAGGATTAGATGGGGGAATGGGATTTGATGTAGGACTGGGAATAGATGGGGGATTAAGATTAGATGAATGGTTAAGATAGGGGTATTGGAATGGTGAATTAGGACACGAGGATGCTGGTGGTGGATTGTAGTAAGGGTATTGGGATGAGGGATTAGGATGGGAAGATTGAGATAGGTTGGTGTGGATGTTGGATTAGGATAGGAAGGTGTGAATGTAGGATTAGGGTGAGCAGATTGGTATGGAAGATTAGGGTAGTGGGTATATGCGGATGAAGGATTGAGATAGGAGGATGCGGATGAGGGATTAGGATAGGGGTATTGTGATGGAAAACTAGGATAAGAGGATGCAGGTTTTGGATAAGAGGATGATGTAGATGAAGGATATGATGGATATCCCTTGGTCAAAGGTACCATAAGGAGCACAATTAGGCATGGATGAAGACATAATAGGATAACTCGAAGGGGTGATTGGATTTTGGAAAGCGGGTGGAGAAAGCTTACTAGCAACGATAGTGTCAAGGGGATCTATGTCATATTCTTCTTGATCAACAAGACTTTTGTTATCGTTGTCAACATAATTAGGGTTTCCCTTGACTACTATTGATGGAGGATAAGGATTCATGATGATGAAAGAATAAAGAGGATGGATCAAAGATTTTGGATGGGAATGGACTAAAGCTCAAATCAAGATTTAGGTTAAGCTCAGATTGAGATTGGATTAAAGCTCATATTAGGATGACTGGATGATGTGATGGGATTGATTCTGACGATCGGATTTGGTTATCAAAGGATGGTTATGACACTGAATCTGCTTCGAGATGGAAGTAGATTGATTGGGTTGAAGGTGATTGGATAGGGATGTGATTGGATTAGATTGGATAAGATTGATTGATGATTGATAAGATCGACTAATGGATCAGATAGTATGACGAAAGGGACTGTAAACCCCGTTCAAAGATTACCCTAGGTGATGTAGGATACTGATTGATCAGATTAAAGGATGAATGGACGATTGCGGCAGCGAATCCACTTTGAGATTGAAAATGAATTGATTGGGCCAACGATAATGATTAACTTAGGATGGATGACAATCCTAAGCGGATGTTGATGATGATGATCAGATCAAACACTTAGGTCAATTTGGATAATAACCCTAGATGAAGTTTAAGGGATTTGGATGGAGAAAATGATGATTTGATTGGAGGAATGGATGATAGAAATGGACAAATGACTACTCGAAATGAGAGGAGGTTCAGAATAGATGAAAGATTACTCGAAATGAGTAAACAAATGATCGAGAGGGATGAGAAACTACTCAAAATGAGTAAACGATCGCTCACAATGGATGAACAATTCTTGGAACGAGAAGATGAAGGTTTGGAATAAATGAAAGATTACTCGGAACGAGTAAATGATTGATTGGGATTATTGAACGAGAGTTTGAAATGATTGAAGGAGGTTTGAAGTGGATGAATGTTTACTCAGAATGAGTAAAAGGATGATCAGAATGGCCAAACAAGAGTTTGAGATGATAGACGAAGGTTCGAAATAGATGAATGTTTACACGGAACAAGTAAACGAATGATCGAAAAAGAGGGAACGAATGTTCAGAATCTATAGATGAAAGATTGAAATGAGTAAATGATCAATCAGAATGAATGAATGAATGCTCAGATTGGGAGAATGACTCTCGAAATTAATGAAAGGATGAATAGGACAAAATTGAAGAAGATGGAGAGAAGGATCTTAATATTTGTTTCAATATCTAAAGATCTTGACTGCAGATGGACTAAAGCTCAGATTAGGGTTTTGGTTAAGCTCAGATTGGGATTAGATTAAAGCTCAGATTAGGATTCGATTGAAGCCTAGAATGATTGGAGGATGTGATGGGATTGATTCTACACCAAGTTCCGGGGTTTAAAAGACGTAAGGTGTTGACAATCAAAATTTTCCAGATTTGACAATTTTCAAAAATTATCAAATTTTGCCATTTTAGGAAACTTCACAGACATACTTTTGAGAGTCCAGTTTTTTCCCAAAAAATAACCAAAACTAAGATAGGATGAATTTCTAACTAACATCCCAAATTTGAGACATGCATTCTGAGTTATTAACGAAAATGATTTT
>VDFB02064229.1:0-14004 GCA_007258455.2 Sequoia sempervirens
AGTTCATTTTCGCCAAACAAGTTGAAGAGAATCTTGAGGTCTACGCCCAATTCATATAAAGATTTTGTAGAGTTAGAGCTACCTACGAGATCAAGGAAGAAGAAAGAAAGTCATTCAAGTAAGGAAGCTAAGTCAAGTGAAGAAGTCGGTTCAAGTGAAGAGGTTCAAGGAGAAACAAGTGGAGAAGAAATTTCTAGTTTGTTCAGAACTCCACCTAGTGCTTCGAGATTTGCTCAGCCGAAACAAGTTCAAGCTGTTGTACAACAACCAGCCCAAGTTATTGTATATCAAAGGCGACTACCAATTCAAGCAATGGCTCAACCAGGAGGTCAACCAGGAGGTCAGCAAGGAGGTCAACCCGCTCCCAACGGTGCTACATGGTTGGTTACCAACCCATCTCCGCTAGAGTTTCAAGACTACCATGAGATGCCAAAGAATCCTGAAAATTTTTGTCCTAAGTTCATTGCCAATGATGTTAACTACACAGCCGAGGACCATATCAAGATGTTTGAAGGTCACCTACGCAATAGGCAGATTGGGTATGCAGATGTGGCTTGCCGCCTATTTCCATATTCTTTGGGAGAAGAGGCTCATTTTTGGTTCATTCACCTACCAGTAGGGTCTATAAGAACATGGGAGCAGATGAAGGAGGCCTTCATCGGAAAATTTGGTATACCAGCCACCCCTGTAGAGCTTTATCGTCAATTTGCGGAAGTAAGAAGACAAGACAAAGAGCCCATCCATGCATTCAACAATAGGTTCCAAAAGGCCCTCAATAGGTTACGCACTCCTTATGTCATTGATGACGCCCGAGAAAGCTACTATTCAGCACTTGATCCTTTGACTGCAATGTTCGTAAGATCTCACCCCACTCCAGCAAATATAAATCAAGCTTACGCTAAAGCTGTTGAAGTAAGTCAAGGTTTAGGACAGAATATAACTGGGCCTGTACTCTACACTGGCCTAGCTACAACAAACAATCAAATGCCAATGTTCGGCTCAACATGGAATCAACAAGTTCCGGCATTAAATGCAATTCCACAGCCAGCTTATCAAGTTCAAGCACCATCAAGTCAATTGGTTCTCCATCCTGGGATGCCTTTGTCCCAGACGCAAGTCCCACAGCCTGTTTATCTCCAAAACACAGTGCCACCAGTGAAAACTTCAGAGGAGAAAGATGAAATGAAAGATTTGATAGAACAAGTGAAGAGGCTGTCAGCTGAGGTGACTCACCTCAAAAGTCAAAATAATCAGACACAAGCTATGCCACGAAATTATCAGGCACACCAAGGTGCTAACCGAGGATATCAGCATAATCCTCCAAGTCATCAAGATACCCATCAAGGATATAGTTATGAAAACAGTCATGGGTATAGAAATAACAATCAAGGATTCAAGAGGAGGTCCTGGAATACTGGGCCCAACAACGGAGGTGTCCCGTCACCATTGGACAATCCGCCACCTCCTGAAAACCGTCCTGCAGATAGAATTTATATGGCCGAAACTGCCTCGTCAGGATGGTGTAGGTTACATAACACGAACCAGCACTCTGAACTTCAGTGCCATGAATTCCAAGTCGTGGCTGGTATTCTCAAGGGTGAAGCAAGTAATACAGGGGCCTCAGAGAACTCTCCAATTACAGGATGTGAATTAGTCCCAGCACCTAGATATGATCAAGCATTGATAATAGAAGATTACAATGTCCCGCTTGAGTTTCAGAGTTACACGCCCCCGCCGGTTAATCACCAATTTCCATCAGCTTCAGCAAACGCTCCCGTGGGGATGCCAGAGTTTCAAATACCGTCAGAAGTTCACGCCACATATGCATCACCAGAAGAGTCTCTTTATAGAGATGGTTATGTTTTTCCGCCTCTCAACAACAACGTCTTGGTGGAAGGAAGTAGGGAGGTACAAGCTTTTCAAACCACTAGAGGTAAAGCTCCTAAAGTGTATCAAAGGAATTATCATCAGAAAGAGCCACTTACATCATCAATACCTCCTAATAATTTTACAACTCCGCCACATCCCAACGCAAGCAATAATCCAGGTTTACCTAGAGATTCTCCAGAGTACAGGAGGCAGAGTGCGACGCAAGGCGGAAATGGACAACAAGTCATTCAACAGCCAATTCATCAAGCTGAGCAGAGACAAAAGGAAAGTCTTCCTAGAGAGGATGTGAAAACACTTGGCTCTTATGTCCTAGAAGAGTTCAAAAGGGTGAAGGTTAGTCTTCCTCTACATGAGTTAATGAAGATTTCAGAGGTCAGGGATACAGTTCTGAGAAGTGTGTATGAAGCGCCCGTTGCGAGGAGTACATCACAAGAAGCAACCAGTGCACCAAGGAATCCTCCTGTTGTTACACAATCTCGTCCTGTACAGAATGCAAATATGGTAGAAGAAGTGCCTCACGCGCCTTTTGACACTTGGGAAGCTCCGCAACAACCTCAAAACTTCGTAGGTATGGTACAAGGTTCTTCAAATGCTCCTGAAAAGTCATGGATCGAAGATAAAAAGAAACGGTTCAATATTCCTGCGGAGCAAAAGCAAAAACAAGAGCAAACGCAAAATCCAAGACAGGTTGTTCAAGACAATCAAGCTTCAGTAGACAAAAAGGATGAAAAGAAGGATGCTTCAGTAGATGAAAGGAGGAAGCCAGTCATACTTTATCAGGGGAGGGGTGAGCCAGCCCCGTTTCTGGTCTCAGTTAGAATTTTTGGAAAGTTACTACACAATTGTCTGATTGATTCCGGTGCATCAAGTAATGTCATGCCTTTGAAGGTATGTCAGGCGTTGGGTATAATCCCGCTCAAAACCAACAAGAAGGTGACTCAGCTGGATAAGACTGAAGTTCCAGTTGTAGGGGAATTAAATGGTATTCATATGCAGCTAGCGGCGGATCCCAGAATTCAGAGTCGCATCGACATATCAGTTGTGGATATACCGGATGGTTATGGCATGCTATTGAGCAGAGATTGGTCCAGAAAATTGAATGGATACATTGCGACTGACTTCTCCCACATGTGGTTGCCTTGGAAGGGAGTTCCGAATCAGATAAAGATCGAAAGTACACCACGGCTCAAATTAATGATTACAGAATGTGGTGAAAATAGTGATGTTTTATTCATGGAAACTGATTTGGGTACATACAAGCCTGTTAAGAAAGAAGTCCTCACGTTGCAAAGCTCGGAAGGGGAGGAGTTTTCAGAAGATACGCCTGCCTTCACCGGAGTGTTGCTTGAAAATGATTCGAGTAGAAATAAGAATGAAGGGACGTTCAGAGATTCTATGTTAAAAGATGTGGAGCAAGAAACAGAAAGTGCCCCCATTAAAGATTTATCGTTACCTATCTACGAGGCTTTCCATTTAGAGAACACAGGTACCATGAGTACGATCTTCTTGGAGCAAGTTCCAAAGGTGGTTCAACAAGTCACTTTAGAAGAAGAATGTGGAGAAGTCCATAAGAGAGAGGACCAGATACAAACAACGTTGTCCCAGTTGATGCAGTTGGAGGAAAGAAGAGATGAAGCTTTGGAAGGTATGGCTGAATATCAAAGGGTCATGAACGAATGGATCGACAAATCATGGTTGGACCCTGGCCGAGCTTCTGAGATCCTGGGAAATGATGCATTTAAGTTACGAACAAGAACAGGAGGGGATATCCCATTGCCGGACGATGGGAGATTCCTCAAGCATTATTTCCAACCCTAGGTTCTCTCTGAGAGCCTACTTTGTAATATAGTTAGATTAGATTTGCTTCCCCGTTTGCTTTCCTCTTTTGCTTTTCGTTTGCTTTTCGGTTTTCGGTTTGTTTTGGTTTTGGTTTGTTGCCCTTTGGGTTTTTGGTTTGGCGTTTTCGTCCCTTGAGTTGTCCGCTCAAGTGGTTTTGGTTTGGGAATGGGTAAGGATTTTAGGGTTTCCTGTTGCGATGAGGTGATGATGTTTTAACTTTCACAACGTGGTTCCTTTCACTGGAATTTGCATAAATTTTTGAAAAAGGACTAAGGTTGTTTTCCTCTTGTTATCATCCAGTTAGAGATTGAACTCATCTCGGGAGGTTAATCCGTTATTGTGTCTCAACACACGAGTCTAAAGGCCTTTAAAATCTTACCTACCTTCATTCTGAGTCATTTTGGTTTCTTGGGAATGGTTTTGGCAGGTGAAAACCTTACATCTTGCTTCAGCGCCACTACAATTCTCAAACCCATTGGAGGCTTCATTGCCTGCCAGCCAATTGAGGAATTGACGGAAAATCAAATGAAGAAAAGAAAATGTACTTAAAAGAAATATCTGAAAACAAAAAAAATGAAAAATAAAAATGAAAGAGAATATTATGAAATATTGGTTTTGGGAACATACGAGTAACTCCACCGGGGCTATGGACGCCCGGCCGGCAGTGGAGCAATATTCGTGAGAATTGTAGCGACAACCTCGTCGGGGCTATAGACGCCTGACTGGCAGCGAGGCAATGTCCAGGATGCTTTTGAAGTTAAGATATTTATATAGCCTGTCACGGCCGATTCCGGAGGTCGACATGGTTCAGAGATGGAATACATGCACACACTCACAAGGTTTTAGATGAAAGTGTTTTGATCCAATATCGGATTCTTCTCCCCTTTTGAGTAAGTGTCCTTTCTGTATGATGGTTTGAGGAAGACTAATCTGAGTTCAATTCTTAAAGTGTTTTTCAACACTTTCCCGTGGGGATGCCAGATGTTGTGACCTTTTTCACACATCGCCCCATCCAAGATGGGGACCCCTAATTTTCGCTCCATTCTGGTCATTTTGGCTTTGGTTTTTGCTCTCTCTCTCTCTGTCTGTCTCTTTTCTGATGGTCTGCTTTCTGGGGACGTTCCCGTCTGCAAGTTTAAACATGAATTTGGCCAAGTCTGAAATTAGGGTTTGAGTCTTTCCAACCAATTTGAGGTCAAACAAGGTGAATAAATTGAAAACTGAACTTAACATTGTTGTTACCATGTTCCAGCACGCTCTCAGCAAGTTTTTATTAGATTCCGAGGTACTTACTATTTTTAGTAAGTGTGAAATTCAGGGCAGTTTGTCAGCTATTTTGAGATTCGACATCACACCGTGATTCGTGAGCGTATCGCATCACGGTATGCCAAATTTGGAGCTAAAACCGGGCAACTTACTATTTTTAGCAGTCCGCCCGGAAAGTAAATTTCGTGGGTGCGTATGCGTAATTTTTCTTGCATGTCTCCAAGGTGATTCCTTCCTTCGGGTTTTCAAGACCTTCGCGATGATATAACATGCAAAGTCGGTGATGACAACTGGATTCACCTTCCGAGGCTATTTTAGGGTTCTCAGATGTCGTGGTTTTCAGATGCTCCGATGATTCCTCGATGGTTTTTCGAGAGACTACATGGTGACATGCAAACCAGACTTCACCGCGAAGGAACTTGCTATTTTGTGTGTGTCCCTGCTACCGCCCCGCCAGCCTCGTAATCACGAGCCGATCACGCTTGTTGCGTAAACGAAAAGCAAACGAAGATCTTTGATACGCGACGTACGCAAGTTAGGTTTGAACTTCTAGAGCCCAAAAATAGGCATCACCGTGTCGTAAATTCGTAACCGGTAAACCACCGCGACGCGATCCTCGTGCTATCTCACCGTGAAATTTCGTAATAAACGAGCACTTACTATTTTATAGTAAGTCAAATTGGAAACATGCTAAAATAGTAAATCGGGCTGTACGCGCTGTCGCGTGAAGGTCAATGGATGAGGATCACTTCATTCGGACTTCAACTCGACGGAGTTTGAGTCGCCAGAAATGAGCTTCATTTATAGTAAGTCAAATTGGAAACATGCTAAAATATGTGTCGCCTAAAAATGGCAAAGTGGTCGACAGGACAATGAAGGCATGAGGATGCTATGTTTAAAATTTCAGGCCATTCCAAGCTTCAGAAGTGCAAAAATGAGAAGGTTTACTAAAAATAGCAGGGCACGTGAGCTGGCGAAAAATGATGAAAATTTGTCTAAGTCTGGAACTTCATCCAATTGCTATGGCAAAATGCGCCCATCCCAGCTGGAGAAAAAAAAAAAAATTCAAAGTGATGCAAGTTCGTCCTGCTCAGGGGTCAAAATGCGCCCAAGTTGGTGAGGTGGAGCATGAAAAATTTTCTAAGGCAAAGTTTCATCCACTTGCCTAGGTGAAATGCGCCCAGCTCAGGGTTGATAGCAAAAAAAATTTTCTAAGGCATGAAGTTTATCCTTCACCCTTGCCTAAATGCGCCCATACTTCAATTCTCATCCTCCACCATGGCTAAAATGCGCCCAAGGCAAAATGGTCAAAGGAAAGTCAAACATTTTAATCCCCCTCATGCATCAAAATGCGCCCAAGCTCATCCTGTAGCATAGGCAAAATGCGCCCAAATCATGCCATGTGAGGACAAAAATAAGAAGCTGAAAAGTCACTAGCTAGGGCGTTGTAAATGCTTCAGCCTTCACACATGAGAAATGCGCCCAAGTTGTGGTCAACAAGTCAAAGCAAATGAAAAAGTTTCTAAGTTAGAAACTCGTCCTCCATCAAGGCTGAAATGCGCCCAAGATGAATCAAGTCAACAAAGTCAAAGAGTTTTGTCCTCCTCACCCCTCCAAATGCGCCCAAGAAGGGAGGGTAAAAGTAAATGAAAGTGGTAAGAGAGGTGAAATGTGATTAAGGCGTGGTGAAGTTTTAAATTTTTCCCTCCAAATGCTACATGCGCCTAAGGTGATATGTATGAAGTGGCAAAGATAATATGCTAAGGCGTGATTTTAAACCTCCCTTCTTCAAGTGTAATATGCGCCTAGGGTGGTGAGATAAATGCCAAAGTGTTAGAGAATTTTTTTTAAAAGGCGTGTGAAGTGGTGAAGAAAAAGGTGCTAAGGCATAATTTTAAACTCTTCCAAGTATGTTAGGCGCCTAGGGTGGTGAGTAAGGAATTTCCCTAAGGGCGTTGGAATTTTTAATAAAATTGCCTTGCAAGTGTGGAGCTAAATCAAGTGTGCCAGGTGTGAATGAAATTTTCTAAGTGAAGTTGGTATTTTCACAGGCAAAGTGGATCGAGCTGAATATAAAAATTTCCTATGGCAAAATTTTCAAAGTGATCAAAAAAAATTTCTAAGGCACAAATATTTTCTCCCTTAGAAAAATGCTTAAGTCTGGAGGGGTGATGGAATTTTTCTTGAAGCACAGATGAGTTGCCAGTGGTGAAGTCAGAAGATGCCAGCTCCACAGGATTGATAAAAGTTTTCCAAGTCAGAGCAACAAGAAATCTCCGCAGACGTGAAGAACGAGAATAAATTTCATAGGGAAATAATTTCCTAAGGTTCAAAATTCGGAAAAATTAAATGAACCCGTTCGTTGGGGACCCATGGGTTCGATGCGTTCTGGAGAAAATTTTCTTCTGGGTATCGAAGATTATCGATGAGGAGTTGATTTTAAGGTCTTCCACAGCTTGTCGAGGATTCGGAGATGAAGATTTTGATGGGCACTGGATTGATAAGTTTTCCTAAGGGTAAACTTGAAAAAATTTCTAAGGCAAAGTGAAGAAAACGTATTTTCAAGGTGAAATTGTCTGGACGATGAATTTGAAAGAAATTGCCTAGGTGAATTCGCTTCAATCCTTCGTGAAGATAGTTTTCTTGAGCCAGAAATGAATAAAATCGAGGTTATCAGAGCTCCAGCAGGTGAAATGAATTTCTCAAGGATGGAAATTTGTCTAAGGCATGAACTTGAACACAAAGTTGGCGATGAGCGCTTGAAGGTTGGAGCGTGAAGATCAGGTAAGTAAGGTGAGTTTATATTATGAGGTGTTCTAATGCTTTTCTCCTTGCTTGTTTTGCAGGAGGAACGTCGAGGCCGGAGCACGATGTCTGGAAATGGTGAAGCACGACGATATCACAACCCTCGGAGGAAGATAAAGTTACAAGTTTCAATCTCGAAGGAAGAAGAAGTTGCAAGAAATTGGCTAAGTGTTAGCTCAAATGACCCTCAAGTGGAAGAATTCAAAGAACAACGCCAAGAGAGAAGATCGAGAACAGTGTGAACGCGTCTACAAATGGAATCTTCTAGAAGGATGATGGTGGACATTATGGCGCATTTATTACCCCACTCTCCTCTGTGGCGGTTTTAGGGCAATATTATTTGTGTATCGGTGTGGCACGATTCCTACCATCAGATTGATTGTGAACTCCCCAAATTGGCCTTTGACTGGCTAGCTATAAAAGGGAGTCCCCCTCATTTGTAACTCAAGGTAAGACAGAAAGTTAGGAGTATGCTAGAATCCCAGAGTACATTGAGAGAGCATTAAAGGATAAGGTAGCATCAGAGAGCATTTTGGCATCATTTGAGAAGAAAGAAAGTTTTCCCTTTGAAAAATTTTGAGAGATTGTTGTGTAAACACATTTTATGATAATAGATCTTTTCATTGATGATGGAATTGCCTTGTCATGAAATGCTAGCAAGGTTTCTTCTTCCTTCGCATCCAAGTAGATTAAATTCATGCAAGTAGCTTACTTCTGTGTGGTGTTTTATTGAGATAGCCGCTTTTTATTCCATACCACTCACGCATTGTTGATGATAAGTTCGCTTTCATGCGGGTCGACCGAGATTATTTTGCTTAACTTCTACAGGGTTTTCATGCTTATATGCTTGTTCTCGATGATACGTATGTTAAACTATAACTTGAATACCTTTTGCTATCCCCTTTGAAGATTGCACCGATTTTGCTGAGGCTGTCCGACGGAGGCTAGGTGAAATCCGGTTGAAGTCTATTGAAATGAAGCTCCACATATCTTGCATTTAGAATAGAACATAAACTCTTTAGGCCCTTACACCTTTACTTTCGGGCCATTTCCTAAGTAGAATTAGAAATCCTTGTATTTACCCCGCCAAATCATTTGAATCACACCTAAAGCCCTACTTCATCAAGCTTTGTTGTTAGCCGTCGAACAATTGTAAGTCCCTCGACATACCAAGAAAATCACATCGGCCAACCGAGCCTATTCAAGACTCAAGGAACCTTGGAGTTGGAAAGCATGATCTTACCTAATCTTAGCATGCTGAATACTTTGTTCAAGAGAGGATAGAGCGTCCGTTGGGAGACTTTATTCTGTGTTGGTGCGGTCTCAAAAACCACGTCAACACTAACCTTGGGGAGCACGTCTCCTCCCTGTTGTGACCTTTTCACACATCACCCCATTCAAAATGGGGACCCCCTAATTTTTGCTCCATTCAGGTCTTTTGGCTTTGGTTTTGGGTTTGTCTCTCTCTGTCGGTTCTTTTTGTCTAGTGATGTACTTGCCATTTGACCTAGATTTGAATTTTGGCCAAGTCTAGAGGGCTTTCTGATGAATTAGGGTTTACAATTCTCAGGCTACTTTGAGGTCAAATTGATTTGGCTAATCGAATTTTGAGCTAGCACTACTGTTAGGATGCTTCAAGTAGGCTCCCACTGAATTTTCACTGAATTTTGACAACTTGCTATTTTTAGTAAGTGCCCAATTTGGGGCATTTTCCTAGCACAGTTGAAAATTTTGACTAATACACTGCACTTAGAACACTGTGAGCTACCTGCTTGCAAAATTTGAGCTTAAACGAACAACTTACTATTTTTAGCAGTTCTGCCTTCGGGGGCCATTTTTAGGGTCTGCATGTTGGACTTTCAGATGCATGTCTGGAGATTCTTTGTGGATTTTTTGAGACCTTCGCAGTGATATAACATGCAAAACGAGGTGATGACTTTCAACGATTCAGGCTTCAAAGGCTATTTTTAGGGTTTGCATGTTGGACTTTCAGATGCATGTCTGGAGATTCTTTGTGGGTTTTTCAAGACCTACACAGTGATATAACATGCAAAACGAGATGACTTTCAACGATTCAGGCTTCAGAGGCTATTTTTAGGGTTTGCATGCAAAAATTTTCAGTGCATGTCTGGGTATTCTTTATGGGTTTTTCGAGAGCTATGCAACGAGGTAACATGCAAGCAAAGTTGATCACTTTTCAGGGACTTGCTATTTTTAGCCAGTGCTCACATGTTGATCATTTTTTGGGGTTTTTCTAGGTTTTTTGAGATCCCTCGGGCAGTGTGACATGCAAACTCATTCGGCAGCTAATTGGTCACTCTTTCAGACACTTACTATTTTTAGTAGGATCACTTCGGCAGCTGCCCAGCACCTCAGAATCACAAACACGACATGCAACAGAAACGAGGTCAAACGAAGGTCATTTGGGACACATGCAAGTCAGATTAGGGTTTCCTACTTCCGTGCCTAAAAAGAGGGGGTAAATCTCGAGAAGTCTGCAAACTAACTTATCCCACCACGATCAGCATCCTTCAAGCAATCAGCTGGTAAAATTTGAAGGCAATTTAAGCACTTACTATATATAGTAACTTCTGAAGCAGGCTATAAATAGCAGGTCAGCGCAAGGCACCAACAACAGGTCAATTAACCCACAAGGACCCCATGGAGCAAATTTCAGATCAAACAGAGTTCCAGAAGTTTGAAAATCAAGCACTTACTATTTTTAGCAGGTCCATGCAAAGGAATTAGGGGTTTCCTAAAATGTAGGGAAAAATGCGAGAGTCACCCCAGAGCAGCATCCAGTCATGATCAACATCCTTCAGGCAATCTACTCGCAGAATTTGAGCTCATTCTGAACACTTACTATTTTTAGTAAGTCATTAAAAATAGCAGGTGCATGCAAGCATCAGGCGCCAAAAGCTCAGTCACGTCATGAGGATCAAGGAAAAACGAACATCGAGCCTTCCGAAGCTAGGAATCAACTTGAAACGTGAAGACTGCGAAACTTTCTAAAAATAGAAAGTTAGGGCAAGCTGAGGACATCACGAGCAATCAGAAGAACACCTCCTTAAATCCGCCCCAGCGAGCTAAAATGAGTTGAAAATTCATCTAAGTATGGCAAAATGGAAGTTCAGCCTGCTAAATGCGCCTTAAGAGGCTTGAAGAGTTATGAAAAATTTGCTAAGTGTTGAAAATTGGAAGCTTAGCCTGCTAGATGTGCCTAACCTTGAAGAGATGTGGTGAAAATTTAACTAAGTCTGGCAAATCGAAAGCTTGACCCCCCCCAAAGCACCCAAGGTAAAGGAAAGTTGATGGAAATTTGATTAAGTCATTGAAACTGAAACTACAAGGGGCTAAATGTGCCCAAACTTGAAGGAGGAGGCTTGAAAATTGACTAAGTCCTCAAAACTTGAAGCTCCTACCTCCAAATGCACCCAAGGTAAAGAGGGGCCTCGAAATTCTTCTAAGGCATTAAAGGTGGAAGCTTGACTCCTGAGATGCGCCTAGGATGGGAGGAAGATCATGAAAAATTCTAAGTTTGGCAAATTGAAAGCTCAAGGTCCCAAATGCGCCTAAGCTAAGAGGGGTGAATGAGAAATTTGTCTAAGTGTTGCAAACTTGAAGTGCAACCCCTTGAATGCGCCCAAGGTAAAGAGGGGCCTCGAAATTTCTAAGTTTTTGAAACTTGGAGTGCCACCTCTTGAATGCGCCTTACCTTGAGAGAGGAGTCATAAAAAATTCTAAGGCATGGAAATTGAAACCACAACACCCCAAATGTGCCCACAGACAAGAGCAAGGTAAGAAATTTTCTAAGTCTTCAAAAATGAAACCTTAAGGGGTGAAATGCGCCTTAGCCTAGGGAGACATGAGAATTTTTTTCTAAGTGTTGGCAAATGGAAGTGGACTCTTCTGGGAACACCCAAGTTGATGAGAGAATGATGGAATTTTTTATAAGAGTTGTAAATAAATGTTCGACCTAGCAAGTACGCCTAAGACTGGAGGAGTAAAGGTGAGCCTTAATAAAAAATTATTTTTCCAAGGTTGACAAATTAAATGTCCCCTTTGTGTTGACACATGAATTTTTAAAGTTGAGAAATATTTACTAAGGGGGAAATAATTTTTTAAAGGTCTGGAGGGTCTTGAAAAATGTTTTGAGGGGAAAATAATTTTTCCTTGTGATTTTAAAATGTTGGAGATTGCAACTGGTGAAAATTTTCGAAGGAAATAAAATATGCCCAAGTCTGAGGGTAGATAAAAAAATTCTAAGGTGAAGTACGCCTGGCATATTCAAACTGAAGTTCACCCTTGACAAGAATGGAGATATTTTTAAGTATTGGAGATAATTTTAATAATTTCCCACAGATGTTTGAGTCAATTGAATGCTACATGCAATCAAGGTGGCAAATTTCGAATTTTTTTAGAAGGATGGAATCTCCAGCAATAGAAGATTCTATGACGACTGAGCATAACTTTTGTGACAGCTCGCCAGTCATCTCTCCTGAATTAGAAAATTTCTAAGTAGTGGAGGAGTGAATTAAAAGCAACTGCTAAACTAGGCGCCATCTCTCAATTATATAAACTCTGAAGCTATTCATTTTTTCTTCACAAGTTGCAAAGGTGAAATTGTGAGAGTGCTGAGTTGAAATTGCGAGAAGTGCTGAAGCTGAAGTGAGTGCTGGAGAAATTCTGAAGTGAGTGAATTGAGTGAAGATTTTTCTAAGTGCTAAGGGTGATATTGCTGAAAGTAGCTGAAGCTTGGAGTTTGAATTTCGAAGTCTGAATTCTCGAGGTTTGGAGTTGGTAGTTTAGTGCTGAAGATCTATTATTTTCAAGAGCTAACTCCATATTCCAGCCATCTCATGGTAATTTTATTTTCTAAGTTAGAATTGTAATGTTTGAATTTTATTTTACAGATGGTTGAAGTTCGAAGGGGAGATGCTGCCGGAACAAGCAGAGCTGCAGGCAGAGCTGGAAATACAGAAGTGGGCAAAGAGAATGCCTCCAAGCAGGCAATCATCAAGCAACTAAAAAAAATATTTTCTTCCTAAGTCAAAGTTTGTCTCAAAGCTCGAAGGGTTGACTGACACCAACCTTGGTTCGTTAAACCTCGAGGCATTCAAAAGGAGAATATACGAGTAGGCTGGTCATCATCCATCAACGACATCGCACAACATCATGAGAAGTGGATTGTATGCAGCTGTTGGTTTTCCACCAGCAATTTGGTGTCCTGAGTTAATAATGGAGTATGCAAATTGTTATAGGCCAAACCACCGAACGATTGTCTCTCCAGATGGCAAGTTGCTAGCTAGCTTCACACCCGAGGCTCTTGAAGAGGCATTTGGGATTCCAGCTGTGGAGAGAATGTTGTACAAGTCAAAAGAAAGGGCTGATAAAATGTACGTCTCATCTTTCAAAAGGTGTGCAAAGAGAATTAATACATCATGGATGAGGAAGCCAAAACCTCCTAGCGCCAAGTTGCCTAAGCAAATTATCTCGGAGGAGCTGATACAAGAGTACTGTGATTTAATCATGATGCTCAGCCGGGTGAATGGCAGCCCACAGGTGTACACTTTTGAGCCTTGGATGTTCTTCTACATCAGCGTAGTGTTGGAGGGAAAAGAGTATGTAGATTGGGCAAGAATGATCAGCGACAATATAGATGAGCAATTCAGAAGTTTGAGGAGAACAAGGACATTTTATATGAGCTCGTATGTCATCTATATGTTGGCTCGAATGACGAAGTATAAAGGATTGACATACCAAGAGCCAATTGGATGCGGTCCTGATCAATTTTAAATCCATGAGGCTTGCAAGCAGCTGCATCTGACAAATACCTCTAGCTTCAAGAGAGTGAACGATGCTTTCACTATGCACATCACAAGGACTCTTCAATGGAGAACACAACAAAGAATATCCAAAGATGCACAAAAGTTGATTGAACTGTTACACCCCGATTGTATAGCTACTATTCATAGGATGTACATTGTAAATGTTGAATCTTTCTGTTGAATAAAGTGAAATGTTCTTGTGATCAATTGGATGTATCCTAAATGATTGTCTCTTTATCTGATGCTTCTGTTATTGTAATTCTTGAATGAAATTAGCATATTGAGTTATGGAATAATGTTGTTCTAACCTATTACAATGCTTAATGTATATTACCTTGGTTTTGAGCAATTGATTTCCGTTGTCATCTCATGATTT
>VDFB02064236.1:9926-33992 GCA_007258455.2 Sequoia sempervirens
ATATCCAAAGATGATCAACACAAAGCAAATTTTACCTGTCCATGGGGGACTTATTGCTAGAACATGATGCCATTTGGGCTGAAAAATGCAAGAGCTACCTATCAAAGAGCTATGACGTTGATCTTCGACGACATGATTCACAAAACTGTGGAAGACTATGTGGATGACATATTAGCTAGATCAAGAAAACATTGAGATCACATACCAGCTCTAAGCTCCATCTTTGACAGGCTAGAAGAATACAAGGTCAGACTCAATCCAAAGAAGTGTGTCTTCGGTGTGCAATCAGGAAATCTCCTCGGGTATATTGTATCTATGAGGGGAATTGAGATAGACCCCACCAAAGTAAAATCAATTCTCGAGATGGAGGCACCAAGAAAATTAAACTAATTAAATGGTTTGCAGGGAAGACTCCAATCCATTCGTCAATTTATAACACAGTTAGTAGATAAGGTTGTCCCATATTCTCATCTACTCCACAAGGGGGTAGCATACAAATGGGATGATAAATGTGACCAAGCTTTCAATAAAATCAAGGAGTACTTGTTGACACCACTAGTTCTCATGCCACCAATTCTAGGAAAGCCCTTGATCTTGTATATATCGGCAACAACAACAACCCTTGGTTCTCTCTTAGCACAACATGATGAAAATGGGAAAGAGAGAGTTATTTACATCAGTAGAACCATGGTAGGACATGAGTTGAATTATACATCCTTTGAGAAGGCTTGCTTAGCAGTGGTGTTCACAACACAAAAGTTCAAACACTATATGTTGGCACATCAAATAAAACTCATTACCAAGATAGATGCTCTCAAATATCTGATTTCTAAATCAACACTCATAGGGCAAACAACTAAATGGGTCATGATCCTGATAGAACATGACATTGAGTATGTAGAACAAAAGGTCATTAAAGTACAATCAATTTCAGACCAACTAGTAGAGGCGCTGATATATTCAAAAAACCAATTGGTATCAAAATTCCCCGATGAGTCTATCTTTATCATAAGCATAGTAGATCAATGGAAAGTATATTTTGATGGATCCTACACATAGCATGGGTCAGGAGTTGGAGTCTTATTTATTACACCACAAGGAGATTTCATACCCAATTCATACAAGTTATCTTTTCCTTGCACAAACAATATTTCAGAGTATGAGGCTCTAGTCATAGGACTCAGAATATCAGTACAATGGCAGATCATGACACTCAAGGTCTATGGAGACTCACAACTAATCATTAATCAAGTAAATGATGAATACCAAATGAAGGATGAAAAACTGGTGGAAAGCCTCAAAGAATTCTTCATTGACATCATGTTTGAGCAAATACCAAGGGAAAACAATAAAGCAACAGATGCTATGGCAACAATCAGATCGCTACTAGATATCCCACACAATGTCCCTAAGCAAGAATTCCTTATAGAGTAGCTTCTCATACCAGCTTTCGAGGTACCAGAGTCTAAATTCATGTGTGAAATCATTGGTCCCAGTGACCCCTGGGATCATGACATTTACACCTACTTGAGAATAGGATTCCTCCTTGCTGATATCACCCCGAACCTTAAGAGAACATTTGTCAAGAAGTCATCCTATTTTTTCATCTTAGGAGACACCCTATACTGTAGGAGTATTGAGCAAACCTTTTTATGATTCCTTAATCCTAAGCAAGGTTTGACTACTTTAACCGAGTTACATAATGGAATTTGTGGGTCACATTCGAGTGGTATGACCTTGGCCAAGAAACTGTTGAGGAATGGGTACTACTAGCCTACAATGGAGAAGGAAGCTCATGACTATGTTCGAAGATGTGTGCAGTGTCAACAGCATGGAGATCTCATCCATGCACTAGCTTCGAAGCTTCACCCAATCATTATACCTTGGCCCTTTTCACAATGGGGGCTTAATCTCCTAGGTAAAATCACTCCTACCTCGTCTAGTGGACATAAGTTCATTATCACCGCCGCCGAGTACTTCAAAAAATGGGTAGAGGCCATTCCCATGACCTATATTACAGGAAAGAAGATTCCCAAGTTCATCCTGAACTACCTAATTTTCCACTATGGTGTCCCTCAAGCTATTATCTCAAATAATGGGACACCTTTCAAAAACCAGGATGTTCGAGACCTATCAATATCCAACATCACTTTTCTACTCCATACTACCCCCAAGGTAATGGCCAAGTTGAGGCTATGAATAAAACCATCTTGAAAATCCTAAAGAAAGCAGTCAATGAAGTTGGTAGTGACTGTCACCTACAGTTAAATCCTGCCCTCTAGGCCTACCAAACAAGTATTCACACACCTACAAGTGCAACCCCATTCTCCCTTGTCTACATATCAGAAGCCATTCTTCCTATTGAGATCGAGCTCCCATCCTTAAGAATATCATTACAAAATCTCATCACAGATGAAGAATATATGGTATCATGGTTGAATGAGCTGGAACTACTGGATGAGTGGCAAATAGATGCTTTGAATCATTTGCAAGTCTACCAAAACCATCTCAAGCAAAGCTACAACAAGAAGATCAGGAGTTGAACCTTTCAAGTTGGAGAGCTTGTATTGAAGGAGAATCAAAAAAATATACCAAATCCAGATAGCAAGATAAATTTTGAACCCAATTGGTTGGGACCCTTCATCATCATGACAAGTTATAAATCAAGAGCATATCAACTATCTACACCTGAAGGTGACCCTTTGCAGAAGCCCATCAACAAGCACTTTCCATCAACCATGATCTCCATGGATTGTTTTGCATCACTCATCCATCGTATTCCATTGATCCTTCCATCTCCATCCATGTCTGCATCATAGCTTGATCCTATGTTGGTATCATGATCCCTCCTAGTACTACTTGGCCCATTCCTATGGTCAGTTTGTCTTGCCTATATTGGAGTAGTCTATCACATCACGCGGGGGGCATGTTCTTATATCTGCACTGGATCAGATTTTTGTATATTCTTGAAGTCTTCCTTAAAATCAAAAATAAAAAATATTCAAAAAATTGAAAAAATACATAAAAAATCATAAAATCAGAAAACCCAAAAACATTCAAAACATGTCAAAATCCAAAAATAGGTCAAAAAGTAGAAAAAGTCAAAAATAGAGTCATCTGGTCAAATTAGGGGTCTCTGAGATCTTAATGTAGGCAAGGCCATCATTGATGTGCCCCCGAGACACCCTAGGTCAGTCCTTTAGGAGTATGTCATTAAAAAAATGGCAATCCATTTAATCATGCTTCATCAATAAACGAGTTTGTGTCAATCAAACTATGTGGTCTCTACTTGTATAACATAGGCAAGGCTAATCTTTGATCAGCCCCTGAGGCCCCTAGGATAGGTCTTTAGGTTAGGTTCTTGGTCAAAATCTTAGAAAACACAAAAAACATTGGAAAATTTGAAAATCAAAACATTTTCAAAACATCTCGAAAATACCAAAAACAACCTCAAAACATTTCAAAACATCCAAATATTTGAAAAAAATCCATCCATTCCATTTTGCATTCGCCCACAATAAACATCCAATCATAATAAATAACCATCACCCAACCTTTGGAAAAACTGTTGGAAACAAGTATCACAAACCAAAAGTGAAAACTCAAATGTCAAAATCTCAAGTATAGGTCAGTAAGTAAACAAATTGGTCAACTCTTGGTATTAATAGCCCATCATCCAATTTGTCCTAAAATCATCTAATAACATCATGTCCTAGGATGCATCCTTCCTACAATGGACATCAATATCATCCATCACCGTAGTTTAGTCTTAGCTAGAGATATGAAGAACATCAACTTGTTTTTTTACTTGATCTTTATCTTGTCAACTTATCTTATTGTGCTCATTCCAATGACCTCTCAATGATGTCTAATCAAAATAATTTAGAGAGAAAGGAATGGGGCATTGATCATTATCTTTTTTCTGTTGTGCTTTTTGGATGTTCTTGTAATATAACCTTGGCGAATACTTGCTCTATTAGGTGTGGATGGAGGGTGTTTTGGACAACTTGTTGACTATTACATTGTTAGGTTTTTGCTTTCCGTGTTTTGGTATGAGATGTTTGAAATATCTAAAGTACATCCTAGTAAGGTTTTTGTATGTTAGGTGTGAACAAGAATACTCCTATCTAATTATCGAGTCAAAGTCCATCTTACTAGGTACAATGCCATCCTAGTTCTATATACCTTGATGCATCATATCTATGTGTGTTATCAAACATAAGGTAAGTAAGCTCTTTTAAAATCCCAATCTCTGATAAGCAAAACATCATCAATCTCTCATCATTATTTTTAATAAAGTCTCAATGGATCATGGACTTGTTGGATCCTCTTATCATCATCTTATTTCCTCTTTCTTCTCTTTATGCTAACATGGCATCATGACAGTCAACTAAACATCACTAATACATCCATCCTGCATCCAAAAATGATCAACATACTACATATCACATATAATAGGAAATACCAATCATTTCACATGCATTTCATTTCCATCATCACACCATAATATAGATTGGTTATTCTAAGAATCTCATAAACCATACATTTGCGTCCATTGCATAATCATATAGACATCATCACATCATCCATACATGCATCATAGAAAATATACTGAAAAAGAAAAGAGCATATCATAACATTCCATACATCTCATAATCATAATGTATCACATCATCCATTTTGCATTATCATTTGGGGCATAATATAGATCTGTTAGTCTAAGAATCTTAGAATCATTTGCATACCATAAACATTTACATCCATACATCCATACTACAAACACCATAGAAATAATACAAAAAAGAAATGCATGGACATAACATCCATGAATATCTGCATAATCATCCATCACATAAAATAAAAGTCATACATCATATCACATCATATAGAATCACATTGCATTGCATAGAACATCAAATGCATCCATCCATAAGGTATAAATAAAGTGAACACATCGCATCATAAATCAATCATATCCATATCATATATCATCACTATCATGGTACAAATCTAACTCAAGTGTATGTATATCAATCAAGATACAATGCCCATAAGGCTATAAAAATTAAATCCTGTGAGACTATCTCAAAAAGAATCAAGCGTTTATCAAAAAATTGTATGTTGCTAGCCCTGGTGGCTGCTCCCCTCGCCCGCCTACCTCTCTGGTTGGTCATCTTCCTGCCAAATCCCTGTTTGTTGGGAGTAATCTAGCTATCACTAACCTGTAGGTACAACCTATCAATAATGAAATCTATAGTACTCTACCTCCTGGACAGCCTCACGGTACATCCATGTTGGCACGGTCCTCCCCTGGGATGTGGCAGCCATGCTCTCTAGCTATTGTTTGTGGCCCACCTCCTAGGATAACTGAAGATATGTGGCCTACCTCTGTTGGCACTTGTGATCCCTCTTGGCAGTAAGGTCTTGGACCTACTGCCTAACCTGATCTCTCTCTAATGTAATAGCCTATAGCTACACCTATAATCCCTATATCTAAACCTACAACTATTGTATCTATCCAACCCATGGATTTGGTTGTTGTGGCTACTGTGGAGGTTTCCCATCTCTGGTTGGTGCTCCAAGATCTTGTCCACTTGGTTTTGCCTATGCTCTGTAAGCACTCTTCCCCTGAGGTCTCCCCCATGGAAGTGCCATACCTGGATCTGTCAGCCAGTGCGGAGGTCTGAACCAATCATCATATGCATGTTTCATGCCTAGATAAAGGAGTCGACTATATCGGGCGCTAGAATCATCTATCCCCATGAAGTCTCTCTCAATGATCTAGCAAAGATGGTAGCATACTGGTCATCTGGTCGATCTTGAACGTCCCCAAACTGGTGGGCCACCCTATCTGGAAGATAATGCTCTATAATTGTATGCTCCCTCCCCTGCATCAGTTGGGTCTATCGAGCAGAAAATAGCTATTATACGTCATCGTACCATGCTAGCATCTGTAACTAGGGGCGCCAACAAAAAACTGTCATCTCATCAAGAACTCAGCGCTAGTGGGATAGACCGAGCTATCTTGTATGTCTCAAAGTAATCACACCCCTGTATCTCCAAATAGTTGGATCATCAGGCTCTGTATCAACCAAAGTGATAATCAGTCAGAGCACGACAATATGCTCCCAGGCCTAGATATGCAGCAGTGTCACTTTGGTACCAATTGCTCGGCTATCGTAGTATACAAAATCATGTAGATCGTGGTACAGTGAGGCCAACATCACTCGTCCCTAGGACAATTGTGTCCTCCGAAAAAGCATCCTCTCCCAGGCCAAGCCCCATCCACGACTGACGTATCTACCTCATCGATCTGGAGCTACTAACCCACATATAATGGCAGCAACAATCAGCCTAAAAGTTTTCATCCGACCTCTATAATAGTACAAGTCAATTTGGCCCTTGATAAGTGCAAGCTCATCGACCTCCATGACCTCAAAACATGCATCGCTGCCAACATCTACATCATAGATCACACAATCACCATGTATCGACAACTGCATGATCTATCATATATCCTCTAAGTTCACGGTCGCCTTGCCAATTAGAAGGTGAAAAGATAAGGTCTCGCTATGCCACCTTTCCACCAACACAGTCATCATCACTAGATGGTTCTGGACAACGGGCGCATAAGCGATGTACCAGAGGCCGATTTCCCCCAAGTTCTCCTATTGTAACTGAGATAAATCACCCAATTTGTGTAGGACTGAGGGTCGATGCTTGCATGAATGCATAGGTTGGATCACCTCCTACACCCATAAAGCCACGACGTCAAAATTCATAAAAATATCTAACCCCATTTGGAGTTTTTGACCCTAGAACCACAAATGCGTCACAGTTTGCAAAGGTGTCACTATTTGTAAAATTCCAAACAACAACGCTAGACTCTTTGAAAATTCTAAATTGACCTTAGCATCGCCACTCACACAGGCGTCACCCTTTGACCAACAAACCCTAATTCTAAATTGAGTAAAGTGTTTCCATTTACACTAGCATCACTATTTGAAATTTGAAACCCTAAAGTCAAATTGAGAACAGTGTCATGATTCACACAATTGGTGCTATTTGAGCTTCAACATCTTCGATTTTGCACTTGGCGCATCATTACATAGCAACTCGGGGACTTTAACTCTTTAAAGCGTAATAAATGCACGAAAAAATCAAATTTTAAAGTCAGATTTGGGTCACATACCAGTGGTCAGCCTAGAAGTCTCTAGTGCATGCAGACTCACTCAGAAATGTGTCAGGGAAGCATATTTTGTGCCATTCTGTAGGAGGTTCAGAGCTCAAAAAGCTAGAACTTTCAAAGTGTGAATGTAAAAATGAATGGAAGGTGACCCATCCAAGCCTATTTAAGCATGAAAATTAGGGTTTTTTTCCCCCGATTTAGCTGTCAAACTAGGGTTTTGCCACCTGACACCTTTTTTCCCAACTAGGGCTCATTTCACGTCCCTTTTTCGCATTTTGGCATATTTTCAGCATCCTAGAACCTTTCTGGACCCATCAAGCAGCTTGTCTTTTTTTCAAGAAATCACCCAAAAATCCAAATTTTTGTCCGATTTCTCGAGGGGGCAGTAGACCAGCGTAATTCTTCTTGCTAGGGCAGCAATGGGGCATTCAAAATAATAAAATAAAAATTTAACTTTGATCTCAACAAGTGTTTTTTCTGAACCAACGCAACAAGTACATTGCTTCAAAGAGGAGCAAAATGTAGACACTCAAAATATCATGATTGATATCATGCACCCGATTATGATTAAATAAGTTTGATTCTTCCTTGATCATTTCTTTACTAACCAATTAATTAAATAATCTTTATTTAATTAATTCTTCAAAATCCCTCCTTTAATTAAATAAATCACTTTATTTAATTAAATCCTAATGTTCTCTCTTTGATTAAATAAATCAACTTTATTTAATTAAATCCTAATATTCCTCCTTTAATTAAATAAATCAACTTTATTTAATTAAATCCTAATGTTCTTCATTTAATTGAATAAATCAAATTTATTTAATTAAATTACTAATCTTCCAATATCCTCTCATTTGATTTAAATAAATTCAAAACATCTAAATCAAATATCACCAATCAACTAAGTTCATCTAAGTTAATTAATCCCAAATTAATTAACTCCTAACACTAATTCTCCATTCCTCTAGCTTTTGCAAGTTGCACATGTAAATCAATTTATTTGATTTACTAATTCCCCCTATTTTCATTAAAATATGGCATATTATTGGAATATTCCACTTATTTGAATTCTCCCTCCCAAAGGACTTTTGTCCTCCAACTTGGCATTAAAAGCTCTTACATGTCCTCTCCTTGAGCCACCTTGGCATTAATTCCTCTTACACCTCCTCTTACACAAGTCACCTCTTCAAATTCAAATTTCACCTACATGCATTTAACATGCACATTGTTCAAAATGTGCTTCACTCTCCTTCATTAGCATGTTGACAAGTGGCACAATGCCATTGGTTCATTTTTTAATCCCACATTCTCCCCATTCTTCAATCTTCAATCCTTCTCCATTATAAATAGAGGCCTTCTCTATTGATTTGGGGACACAACTTCATGCGAATACATTATAGTAATTTGAATTCAAAACATCCATGATTTCATCCACATTTTCATCTAAGTTAGCATAGAATTCATCATCCATAGCTAGGTTATTAGCATTTTGCATCAAGAATCACACATCTATCATCAAGCTTATCAAGGAATTTGGAAAGGGATTCTTTCCACATCAAAGAAGCACCAATTCCCCCATGGGATGCTGGTTTGAGCATTAGAATAGGATTTCATTAGTAGTTTATTTGATTACTTTACTTTGACTTCATATTCTTGTGTTTGAATGAATTTCATGGGGAATGCTTGTTTATTCTTGTTTAAGGACTAATGTTTGCTTGTTTGTCCATGTTTGAGTAGGTCTAGGCAAAGCATTCTACACAAAGAACACTCATGATACAAAAACAAATGCAAAAAAAATCTAAATTTTCATTGCATCAAATAAACTCATGACAATTACATCAAATGAAAAATGAAATACCACCATAGAGCATACAAAAATCTACACACAAGATGCTTCTCAAACCTTCATATGGATCTTATCTTTCTCTTCACCTATCACACATTGGTGCTTCTCAAAATTGCAACACAAAACTCCCAATGATACCTCTACAAAGGCATCTTTCTCCTTCCCCATCCCTCACAAACTTCTTCCCACATTTTTTTTCAAAAACCCTCAAAAAATGCATTCAATTATTGCTCTATAATGGGTTCCCCACTCCCCCCAAGCATAGCTATCCATATTCTAAGTTTATGCAGCATTAAATGGGACATTTTTAGCCTCCATTAACTCCTACAGGTGTTGTCTTTACTCCCAGAGGTGTTTTTCTCTATTTTTGGGCATTTTAAAATATCTAAAATCTTGATTTTTTGTCTCTTTTATGCTCCAAACACCCCCCACATTATCTATGCAATAGATAAATAGTTAATGAAGGAATAAAACTAATATTTAATTTCCATGACCCTCATAATACCCTTCCACAATAAAATTGATCAAATTGGTACTCTAGAAGTGTCGAATCAGGTGCTGACAAGCGAAAAAAATAAAAGTTCTTTGATTTACACAAAAATTAGCGTGAAAGAATGGAACAGTAAACCATGGAGCCCTACAAAAGGATTTTACACCAATCCTCCAAAAGCATGAGATATTCAACTTTTCGTCAATTGATGACAATTTTTTTAACAAACTTTCGACACTAAAATCTCTCAAATTGAAAAATGTATGACTTTAATTATTTTTACATATTTCACATGCCACCTACATAAATGCCCCTACCAAAGTATTCTACTCCAATCCTTACAAGTTTTCCAAAATAATTTTTGAAAACTGCTTGTAGAGCCTTAAAATGATGATTTGATAAAAATTGACTTTATGCAAATTTGAACACACCAAGAGCTTTCCAAAGCCAAGAGATGTCAAATGAACCCTAAAACACACCAAAACTAAAATTCAAACCTGAAACTTGTTTTTGGTTGATGTTGATTTCCAATCCACCAGGATGCTCCTACATTAGCAAGATAGAGGGCATGAGGCCTTTCCACCAAGCCCAAATTAAGGCTTTTGAAACCACACAAACCTTCATGGTGCACACTATTTTCACAATTTTATCACTTAAAGGTGAAACTAGGTATTTGACATATTTTTGTTTATAAAAATATACTTAAAAAATGATTTTATTTAGGCAATCCTTGATTCCCCTTGGATTCATCCTAGAGTATCATGGGTTTACTATGAGTCCTTCATATAAAACCCACAAAAAACCCAAGGTGCTTGGGTGGGACCTTGGAAAGACCCAAGACACTCCCATTGTAGGACCCATACTCCCATTTGATACGAGAGGAAGACCTCAAAGGGGTGTACTTGATAAATTAGGGTTTTACCCTTGAGTCTCCAAACTATGATACCATAATGTTGAATAGGACAACTAAGAGGGGGGGTGAATCAATTGTCATAGAATTAAAACTTTAATTCAATCAATGGAACTAATACTTAATATTGCTTAAATGATTAATCATGAAATTCCAATGCAAAAACTCAAATCCAACACATAAAAAAAGTAACACAAGAGTTACGTGGAAAACCCAATGAGGGAAAAACCATGGTGAGGATTAACTCACACTATAGAGAATATCAAAATCAATTACAAAAAGGCTTACTACTTGAAATAAGGACTCACTATCCACAACAAGGACTCGCTGTCCAATAGGGCTACAACCCGGAGGGCTCACTGCCATAGAGATACAAAGAAGACAAAGACAACTTGTTACAGAGAGACTACAATCCTAATGCAACAAAGGATTCCACCATAGCCATTTGATCAACTTGCATGAATGATAGAGTTCACCTTCTACTCACTGCATCTAGAAACTCAACATTAAGCTTTCAACTAATCTCCCACACTCTCAACACACACTCTTACTAAATAGAATCAATGTCACACCAAACTATACTTTCTCTTTTCTCTTATCATGCTTCTTCTTCGCTCTTGTATATTTTCCATTACTAACTCATCTTGTATCTATACCATCTTCGATTTTGAAACATATCCAAAGTCGGCTATCCAAATCAAATTCAAATTAGGTCAGTGCCAAAACATCCTAGGGTGGAATTAGAATGAGGGTGATCCAAACACACACTTCATAGGGACCCAAATAGATCCAACATGCTTCATCATTCTCGAAAGTAGTATTTCACACAAGGTCAGCCACATCAGTGTAAAACACATAGAACCATTAAGCACAAACTTTCCAAATGTCAAAATTAACTTCAAAACAATTAGGGAAACACAACTTTAGAACCATATGTCATAATACTTCATCAAAGAGAAATTTTCACCAACACCATATCTCCCAAACCTCAATCAAAAACATAGAAAACCATAGCTCACAAGTGGTGAACACAACTTGCATTGTACAATGAACCGGCAACCAAGAATTTGAATATAGAACCTTCTCTCAACCATGAACAACATATATGAACTGCACAACCATAGGAGCAATTCTAGACCAAAAACCCAGAGCAACCATAGAACATCTACAACATATCTTTATTACAATTTCCTCAATATCCTTGACATATATAGCCAACAACTAGTAGATAACCAGCTGACCAGTTGACATCAATGACAACACCTTCAATCTTTCCATTCTTTCAACACACAACTCATGTGCAAACCCCTCTAAGTGAAGGATCAAAAATTTAACTACTTCCTCCTTGTACATAGGACTCAATGAGAAGTGCTTAGTTTTTGGATCCAAGGTCATGTTGAAACTTTCTTGGATCCATGGAATGAGGAGATGATCAATTTCCCAACTTTCTTTGTAAATCTTTACAAGGTTTGTTTAGGGTGGGTTTACTTCTTTTCTTGGTTATGGTTTTTGACTTTGGTGGCCTATATTTAGCATGTAGTGCATCCAAGTCCTGCTCCTACTATTCATCCAAATCTTCTTCTAATGACAACCCTAATACCATTATAAAGATATATACTAATAAATCTAAAAAAAATTGTACCAAAAGACAAACCTAGACCTATTCTCATCAATAGATATTTTGTATTTGTTAACTTCTTAAAAATAGTAAAAACTTGAAGTTCATCAAACTAATACAACCTACAAAACATGTCCACATGTAAAATATTCCAAATGTCAATCTATTACTCAAGGGTTTTCATCCTCAAGATACCTAATCTCTACATTTGAAGTGTTTTGTCTCCCAGCTACAACTACTAAAACACACTTTCTAACCCAAGAAAAGAAGTGATTTTTGTATTTTCAAATTTAAGTCTCTCTTCTCCTCTTCCCAAAGCATTAGATAACAAGATCTCATTTCCCAACCCACCTCAATGAAAGGGAAGACAACCCTCAAATGTTGGAAGTAATTGGGAAATTAACTCACAAATCAGTCACTCAAATTAAAGCAATCAATTGGTAGATTAGAGGCTAACAAACCCACTGAAGTGGAATCATTGGGAATCAAACACAGCCGAAGAAGGTTGGTGTTGAAGGAAAAAGGAAAGATAATAGTTTTGTTATTGAAAAACTGCCATAAACAACAAGATGGAAAAAAAAATTATGTCAATGATTTTTCCATGATGTATGTGGCAATTTTTCTACAACAATAGAAAAATAAGTAAAGGATACAAAAAATGTTTTTCATGTTCTTTGAATTTTGGTCTTCTTGTTTTAGTTTTTCTCGTTGATTTTTCTTTAGAATGCCTTGAACAGGCCATGGCAATTCATTCTTTTTGAAAAACATAGGAAATGACATGATGAATATGACAAGTCATGATTACTCAGAATTAATCACAAAAGTCTAATGTTACTATAAATAGATTTATGCTAGAAAACATGGGACCCCATTAACTATTAAATTTTAAAAAAGCATCTTCAATATGACCATGGCTTTGAAGCAAAAGGCTAATGATGTTCAATGAGTCAATAATAATCTTGGATTGAATTACAGGTGAGGAGTTTGAATCTTGTAATGCCTGGCCACACAAACCCCAAAGGACAACACAACAACTAAATTATAGCACATTTTTTTTTAAAAGAACTAACATGAAATTTAAATTGACATACATCACTAATAATGAAACTATACATACACATCATCTATATAGTCCTCTGGGGTAACATGACTGCATTACTTGTGAACATTCCTAACATGTCCCAATCCCCATAATGATGAAAATCCATTCACAAGGATTCATTTTAAAACCATTATATAAAATAGATGAACAATGTACATACATCCATAACATTATGTAAACATCCATCTGTGATCACATGAAATACCAAAGAATACATCCATCACATTTATTACATGAAAATATATATGTCATTTCAATGATTACAATAGTACATCTATTCTTTCCAACATAAAATAGGAAGGATACATCAAAACATGATATGATACAACTGAATGATTACATCACATATAACATCAATGTTGCAACACGATCTGGAACCACTGCATAAAGTACAACTCCATGCTCACGAACATCAACTAGGAACCCAAAGGAGTGCATAGCATGTTCCACCCAACCATTTGGAACCCTAAGGTCCACCCCCCATTCTAGGAGATGACAATAAGGACCCACTACTCCAACATACAAGAGTAACAAGCAAAACATAAAGAACAACCGCTTCTAGAGGTACAAGAACAACAAGGGGAAAACAAACAAGGAATACAAGGTTGCTATAGGGAAGAGTGTCATCGCATAGCTTGATATGGGTTACCCAATGTGGATCTTCCCAGGTTACCAACCCCCATCCTAAGTTACCCTAGAAAACTCAACCAATTCTTGACACCCATTCTCACTCATGTGGAATCAACATACCTTTCATGAAGACAAGGCAGTTGATCTTGTCATTCCCGACCTTCCCACTCATCTCAAGCCTAAATGAGCACTTGAGCCAAGAGTGAGGCACACCATTATCTTGATTAATGTGAACTACCCAACCCCCCCTAATTTAATTTAATTTTAGGTTATCACTAATTAAAGAGACTCTCAATGAGTTACCCTAGCACCACTTTCGGGTCTCAAACCCCATTGAAAGCCACTCCCCCTACTAGCAACAAGAGACTCACAGTCACTAAATGGGTAAGCCAACTTGCACAAACTAGAAAATCCATATAAATATGCACATAAAATGAGGCATGCACCACCTCCCACAAGATCCCCTTAATAAAACAATTTCCACAGTGCAATGTTGAAACCCACATAAGCATAACAGGTATAAGAACAACAGTTCACAAAGAACTCAACATGAAAACCAACAATAATTAAACTCTTTCCCCAACCATAACCACAAGTAAATAGTGCAAGGCTACATACCCTAATGCACACAATCCAAGTATAAAGATCAACCACTTTCAAAATGATAAAATCATGAAACCACCCACTTCCAAGTGAAACAACATAAAACTCATGCAAACTCTCATGGCTTGATATGGGCTACCCAATGTGGATCTTCCTAGGTTCTTGGCCCCCATCCTAGGTTATCCTAACAACATCACCTGATCCCCGGCCCCCATACCAACTCATGCAAGTATAAACCATACTCCCCTCTAACCTCTGGAAGACCCACAATAACCATTTAGAAAAAAAAGCTCCCTCCAAAAAGCAATAACCAACACAACTCAATGACACAGTCAAGCACAATTACCCAATAGTAAAATCAACCAACAAAGCTTACATGATGTAAAAACCATTAATGTACAAATGATGTCTCCCAAGGAAACTTTAACAATATTATTCAATGACACCCACTTATAAATAGTTATCAAAAATCCCCACTCCAATAAGCAACACAATAATTCAATATAATAAACAATCAAAACCACCACCACTTGGTTCAATCAATAGATCATATAATCCAAATAACAATCTTTAAGATATCTACTTAATGAACAAAACAAACATCCCTACCAACTAGTTATACGAAACCCTAGTGCTAACATTACAACTTCAAATATCAATATTTTAATTATTTAATTTACAAAACAATTTTACTAGTCAACTACTAAAGCATAATTAACAATTGTTTGCAAATTAGCTAACAGATAGTCACCTCAAACATTTACAATTAACCTAAGTTTTCAAATAGTCCATTCTTAATATTTTACCCTCACTAATTCTAATATTGCAATACCCACTCAAATAAAATCTAATAGAGTACTAAGTAATACAAAATAAAAGTTAGATGATAATTGGGGATCCAAAGTTAAGTCGAGTACATATTAATTTTAAGTATTAGATAATAAAAGATTCACTTTTAACTAACAATAGTCTCAATGATATGCTAAGATTACAATAATTGTTAAAAATTTGTAGAAGCCTTCATTTTCAATAATTTTAGATTAACAAGCAAGATGTCGAGAGCCATTACTAGCATTACTTAATAGATTGAAGTTTCATTTATATATCACAATGATGCTAACTCTATCTCAATTATTTCTATTTCTTTATCGAGTAATGTATACCCTTCCTAAGAACTAATATAGGATAAGAATTATTGGGGAAATGCATTTATTCATTAAATTGAAGTTTTACATGCTTTGTCATGAAAACATGAGAGGAGTTTATAGTTAGTACATCCTTTTCGCATCTAGGGCATGGTTTTCCTCTAGGGACTAACTTATGTTTTAGTCTAACATGTTACTCATCCTAAAGATTACTGCATGGTTATAAACATATGGAAAGATAATACTTGTATGTCCACAAGCTACCCTATGGTAAGGGAATGATTTTATCTAAAACTCACAATGAATTTCATTATATATTTTCAATGGACTCCTTTAAATATATATATATATATATATCAAAGTATTGAAATGCATACTACGTATCTAGATAAGAGAATCGAATAAAATACTCCTAATGCATTTTAGAGGTAACATTAAAATTTCTGTGAAAACATAATTTTACAATATGAGGTAAAAGTGAGTGAGGGACTCAAATTCCTTTTTAAATCTATAAATCTGAGGATTAGTGTAAGGAAACGACCGACCAAGTTAGGAGATTATCTTATTCTAGTAAAGTGCTTAGAAGGTACGCCAATGCCATGAATAGAGAAGGATGACAATCAAATTGTTGATGTTGCTCAACACTCAGTGGATTTAAGCGATGACTACAGTCCCTATAGCTATTGTCATTATATGCGAAATAAGCTCGTGATAAGAATAAAAAAATAAAGAGAGTTAATTCCCTCTGCCTACAATATCAAAGTAGAAATAAACAATGACTAGAAACTACCACATTTTGAAGCTTAAAGATTGAAGCCTTCTTATAAGGTCTATATTTCGGTCGAACACCTCTTGCTCAAGGAAAATCATATTATTTGCAGCCATCAATGGAAGGAAAGATCTCAGCAAGCACCAAGAAGAGAATAGGATAGCGTGGAATGAAGAAATTGACTTGGCGAATGAAAGCAACAGGGACGTATTTAGAGATTCAATACTTTTACTTAATGCTACAGAAGAGAAGAAGATATAATAATAAATTGACCACCATAATGAAAAGTTGGTATTTGCATTAAGTTGTTAAACATGGTCCTTGCACCGCTATTAGAGATGTTAAAAACCTCTGAGTATGATCAGATTTCTATGTTGCATCTAAATTCATCTCCTAGATTGTTGCAAGAGAAATTGTTCTAAGAGATGTGAACTATTTCCATCGTTTAAAATAGGTACAATTTTCTTGTGGAGAATATTGGTGGTGCTAAATGAAACAATCTAAAAAAAAAGGCCCACACTATAGTAATGTGCATTGTATCAAATATCCTGTAATAATGAAGGGACATCCATCAAGCATAACAGGAGGAAAGGAATCGAATATAATTTTCCCAGTTGGATTTTCTTTGACATAAAATCAATCATTGCATACAAATTTGTCTGTTTGAAATTCTTTATTAGCAATGAAATCCATTGTAAGAACAAAATTTCATTTATCAATATATTGTGTTTTGGCTGTATGCAGCCACATAGGTTTAGTGGATGGGGGCGGCACACTACTTCACACACTAGTAATCCTTATTGCTTTACATATGTAGTTGATCATAAGGTGCGCATGGTTAACCTTCATGCCAGTGCTGGTTATCTTGGGGCACTCTAAACCTTAAATTAAGATGCCAGTGTGCCTATGGATCATATTTGATTGAAGGCTAAGAGTATCAACATGAAAAGCGGACTTATCAAATACTCCTAAAAAGTTAGAGTAACAAAACCAATAGATAATTGCTTTGGCTCTAATTTAAAACCACATAACCTATACCATGGTTCAAGCAATACAATAAGTCTGACCAATGTAATCTTATCTTAGGCGTGTAAAAAGATGCAAGAATGTGAATGGGAGGAGGATTCGTTGCAATGGCTCAGAAGAAAACAAAGGCGAAGAGGAAAAAAAAGCTTGCTAAGAACCACTAATGATATCACATAATTGTTGATATTATTCTAGAATGACATAAATAAGAGGAAGCATTTTAGAGAAGAGGATTAGTGTCGCAATGATTCCAAACTATGAATATGCCCATGATAAGATAAATATGGTGAAGCCATGTACAGAGACATTGATCTCTACAGAGAAAAGAAGTAGAACTTTGTAGGATCTAAAACTAGGCAGTTAGAAATATACACCAAAAATAATTCAATTCGCATTCTATTAACATTCTGAGAGAAAGATGGACCAAATTCCCTAACTAAAACAGGGTACCTGACCACCTGTGCGAGCTTTGGTAATTTTCCATAGATCTCCCCTTCTTCCTATTGATGCCTTGTTCAAACCTTCAACAATTTCTCCCACATGCCGGTTGTCTTCGAACAACAAACAATAGAAAATATGTATTTTGACGATGTTGTTGTAGATAGAAATTTTCATTCCAAAAACAAAAATCAATCCCCTCCCACATCTTCCAAAAATGATCCTTATTAAAACCCGGAAAGTCATTAGATTTTTTAAAGTAAAAATCAAGCAATATCCACTTAAAATGACAACTTTCCATTTCATCACTAGTTAGGAACCATGCAAACCCCAAAGGACAACACAACAACTAAATTATAGCACAATTTATTTTTTAAAGAACTAACATGAAATGTAAATTAACATACATCACTAATAATGAAACTATACATACACATCATTTATCTAGTCCTCTATGGTAACAAGACTTCATTACTTCCGAACATTCCTAACATGTCCCAATCCCCATAATAATGAAAATCCATTCACAAGGATTCATTTTAAAACCATTATATAAAATAGATGAACAACGTACATACATCCATAACATTACGTAAACATCCATCTGTGATCACATGAAATACCAAAGAATAAATTCTATAGACACCTAAATTTGGACACTTACATTTGTCCAAATTTTCCCCTTTTCATCTAAACATCCCCTTATTCACATTAATACCCTTAATTCTCTCAAATCCCTAAGGTATCTAGTTAAATAATTAAATACCTTACCCCATGTATCCCTCATTTTCATCAAATGAATTAAATAAATATGACATTTATTTAATTCCTCACATGTAACATCCTTATCCTTAATCCTAATCTATCTCCTAATCTCATCATTAGAGATGTGCACATGCCTAATCCTTGATTAGGATGTGTCACATCCTCCAAATTTTTCAAGTTGGCCTCTAATATTCCTTAACCACTAATTATCCTCTAATTACTTATCAGTTAAGCCTAATCAGTACCTTGGTCAACTCTCCCCATCCCCCAAGGAATTTTTAATTCATTTTTATTCATCCAAGATTCCTCTCTTTCTCCAAAAAAATTTTAATTCATTTTTATCCTTCCAAAACTCTCCTTATTCCCATGCAAGTTCTAGAACCTTTGACTTGTCACATCACATGTGTCAAAGTCTCCTAGAATCTTTGACTTGTCACATCAGTGACATGTGGGTAAGTACTTACCTTTTTAAGGACCTTGTCTTATACAAGGTACTTCTCACCTCTCTTTTTGGGAACCTTGTCTTATCCACAATATTCCTCAATCATGTAAATTTTAAATTCACTTTTATTCACTCAAGATTCTCCCCTTCCCCATGTGATCATTGAGAGGTCACATCATCCTTATTCCAAGGTACTTACAAGTACCTTTCCATCACTTGTCCTTCTTCCACATCATTTTTCCTTCTTCCACCTCACTTGTACCTCTTTCCATCTCATCATATCCTTGGACACTTCATCCTCCACTTGTTAAGATGCGAGGGCTTGTGAGTCTTCAACTCACTATAGCCCTTCATCTTGGCCATGGTGGCTCAATCCTGACCATTGAATTCTCTAGAGAATTCAACTTCTATAAATACCCCTCTTTTTCATTCATTAAAAGACTTTAAGCATTCAAGTACCCTCATGCTAGAAAAATTGTGAGTCATTCAAGCACTCTTTGCATTCAACCTATCTTGCATCTACTACTCCATTTTCATCATCATGGAATACCTAGCTTAACTATCATCTCATCTTGTATCCATCCATTTTTATCCCCTTGCCATCAACGGAGCACATAAATCAACTATCAAAAAGGACCAACCAACTCATCAATTCAAGCAAGGTAATAACTTGTCATTTTCTTGTATTTTTTTTGAATGCAACTTAGGCCTTATCTTGACATGTAGTTAGTGTTTTTACTTTTAGCATTTCATCTTGTTTTTCAAATTTAGAGTAGGAGAAAATACTGGTTCACATTTCTAGCACACTCGGTGGGACCCACAAACGGGTCCCTATCTTTTACATTTGCTATTTTTTGAGTTTTTGCAGGTTCAAGTTGTAGAAGGGCATACCTGCCCTCCCAGAGGGGCATACCTACCCTTGATAGCCACAAAGGGGCATACCTTCCCTCGCAAAGGGGTGTACCTTCCCTTGATAGCCACAAAGGTGCATATCTGCCCTCCCAAAGGGGCGTACCTACCCTCCCAGAGGGGCATACCCACCCTTGACAGACACAAAAGGGTGTACCTGTCCTTGAACAATACTATTTTCTATTTTCTGCTAACTATTTTCTGTAGAAGGGTGTACCTGCCCTCCCAAAAGGGCATACCCACCCTTGATAGACACAGAAGGGCGTACCTACCCTTGAACAACATTTTGTTTTCATTTTTTTATTGTTTTTGCTAACTATTTTCTATAGAGGGGCATACTTGCCCTCCCAGAAGGGCGTACCCATCCCAGATAGACACAAAAGGGTGTACCCTCCCTCCTAGAGGGGTGTACCTACCCTTGATAGAGATTTTTTAAAGGTAAAAACAAGGGGTAAACTTTCATTTTCAGATTCTATTTTTGATTGTTTTCAATTTGTACTAACCCTAAACTATTTTTTTGGTGTTTGTATGAGTTTTTTTAACATTTGTGTAGCTCCAAACACTTATTGAAGACACAAATTCAAAACTCCTAATGCATTTGCTGCAGGGAAGACGGTTTCATTGATTAATGGTTGTCATTTTCTTTATTATTTAGGCACATAGTTTAATTAGGGGGAAGTCAAAACGTTTGTGTGATGTGTTTGTAGGTAAGCTACTGACGTATCCAATCCCCTTACACCATTTGGAAATCCTAGGTGAAGAGAAATCATAGCTTACCTAAGTCTTTTTTCTTACCCAAGGGGATGTTATACCGTTCAAGCTTTCCCTTTGCACTTCGTATGAGCCTAGGGAGTAGTCGAAAATGATTAACATTCTCTTCTTAGTGGGACCTGCTTGGGGATTTCATCACCCCAAGGAATGATTCCAACCACGCGTACCAATGGGGTATATAAAGGGGGGAGAGCCAAAGTTATACCTCAATCTAGTCACATTGTGTCTGGCGGAGCATCAAAGCTAGGGTGATACCTAGATAGACGTAAAGAGTTGGTTTGAGCCTTTTAGTATCTCAATGGGGTTCTTGACTCACACTTGTGATAGGCTGGTGTTCACGGTTGTGCCTCACGTATCGAGCATATATCGAGGACTCCCTAGATTGCCTTGTTTAGCCTAGATTAGAAATCTATGTTGGCCATACCCTTCATACTAATCATAGGATTGTGTTGTCTGAATTGTCTTCTTGTGTAAAACCAGTGCATACTTTACTAGTCAAGTTGATCAACCTTATTGCTTGTTGTTTGTTGTGTTTTGAGTCCTTGCCATAGTTGTTCTTCATTAAGTCAAGTCTAACTTTTCTGCAGAAGGTCGTACCTTCCCTCTAAAGGGGCATACCTTCCCTCTGAAGGGATGTACGTGCCCTCTAAAGGGGTGTACCTACCCTCTGCTTCAGCCTTTGTTAGCTTGTTTTTGGCCAAAATTGTTAAAATTTTCACCCAAGAGGTGTACCTACCCCTAAAAGGGCATACCTACCCTCCTGAAAAGGAGTATCTGCCCTCTGAAAGGGTGTACCTACCCCCTGAAAGGGCGTTCCTTCCCTCCAAACGACCAATTTCACCACCTATTTTCCTATTCTGACCACCCATTTTCCCATTCCAATCATCTGTTCACTCATTTCGAGTAACCATTCATCCATTCTGAGCATCTATCTCCTCATTCCAAGAGTCGGCCCCCCATTTTGAGTGTTCATTTACTCATTTTAACCAATCGTTCATCCCTTTTGAGCAATCGTTTCCTTTTTCCAACCAATCGTTCATCCATTCTAAGCCTTCGTCTTCTCGTTTCGAGTAGTCATTTTCCCATTCCAATCATCTATTCACTCATTTTGAGTAAACGTTCATCCATTTCAAACTTCCTTTTATCATTTTGAGCTCTTGTTTAGCCATTCTGATCACTTGTTTAATTGTTCCAAGAATCATTCATCCGTTGCGAGTGGTCATTTACTCATTTTGAGTAGTCATTCATCTATTTCGATAAATCGTTTACTCATTCTGAGTAATTGTTCAGTCATTTCAAACCTTCATCTTCTCATTCTGAGAATCATTCATCCATTTTGAGAAGTCATTTACTCATTTTGAGTAGTTGTTCATCCCTCTCGATCATCCATTTACTCGTTCAAGTAATATTTCATCCATTCTAAACCTTCGTCTTCTCATTCCGAGTGTCTATCTCCCCTTTCGAGTATTCGTTCCCCCAATCTGATCATTTGTTCCCCCAATCCAATCATTTTATCCAATCATTCATCTATCTGAATCCCTTGAAATTCATTTCAAGTTATTATCCTAATTGACCTAAGTGTCTGAATTGATCATCATTATCAACATCTTCTTATGATTGACATCTGTCCTAAGTTAATCATTATCATTGGTCCAATCAATCCACTTTCAATCTCAAGGTGGATTCAATGCCGCAATCATCCATTTATCCTTTAATCCGATCAATCAGTATCCTAAGTCACCTAGAGTAATCTCTAAATGGGGTTTTTTGATCCCTTTTATCATCCTATCTGATCCATCATTCAATCTTATCCATCATCGATTGATCTTATCCAATCCAATCTAGTCACATCTCTACCCAATCACCAATCAATCTACTTCCATCTCGAAGTAGATTCGGTGTCGTAGTCATCCTTTGATAATCAAATCCGATGATCAGAATCAATCCCATTGCATCATCCAATCATCATCTCAATTTGAGCTTGACTTAAATCCCAATTTGAGCTTTAGTCCATTTCCATCCAAAATATTTGATCCATCCTATTTATTCTTTCATCATCATGAATCCTTATCCTTCACCAATAGTAGTCTAGGGAAACCCTAATTATGTCGATGACGATAACAAATTTTTTGTCAGTTCAGAAGTATACGACATAGATCCCCTTGATGCCATCATCACTTGTAAGATTTCTCCACCCGCTTTCCAAAATCCAATTACTCCTCCAAGCTATCCTGTTATGTCTTCATCCATGCCTAGTCACACTTGTTATGCTACCTTTGACAAGGGATATCTATTATCTTCCCCATCTGCATATTTGTCATGTTCTTCATCTACATCATCCTCTTATCCGAAACCCACATCTTCTTATCTTAATCTACCATCCCAATACCCTTATTGAAATCCCCCATCCATGTCCCCCTATCCTAATCCTCTATACCAATCAACCTATTATAATCCTACATCCATACCTTTTCACCTTAATCCTGCACCCTCATCAACTTACCCTAATCCAACATCTGCATCTCCTTATCCTAATCCAATACCCACATATTCCCATCCTAATCCACCATCCCAATACCCTTACTACAATCCACCAGTCGTATCCTCTTGTCCTAATCCACCATCCATGTACCCATATCCTAATTCACCATTCCAATATCCCTACCTTAACCCTTCATCTAATCTTAATCCCCCATCTACTCCTAGTCCTACATCCAACCCTATTCCTCCATCTAATCCTAGTCCACTAGTCCATAATCCCAATCCTCCACCAATCCCTAATCCTTCATCCACTCCTACCTCGCCATCTAAGCCTAAGGAATGCAAGTTTCTTACTCTAGAAGTTCTCCAAGGACTTATGACAAAGAAGATGTCCCCAACTCAACATCATGATGTCATGGAACCATGTCATCCCAACCCATCATCCATGGTCACTAGTGATGAGACCCTTCTCCAACCCATGCCTATCATTGTTGTTACCACCCCTAGCACTACTCAAACAACTGAAACCATCACACCCATTGAATCCATTAAAAACTCACCTCCTACTCCGAGATCCATCAAACCACAAATCCAATCCACTTCTCCCACTCCTAGTATCACTGAAATCCATTCCCATGAATTCTTTGAATCCTCCAACCTTCCATCTTCCCCACTTGAAGAGTCCCTCCAAGAATCCATCATCATGCCACCCACACACAATGATTCATTCCAAGAGCTTGATCCAAAGCATGCCATAACTCCTCCTCCACATCAAGATCCTTTCATCCCATCTAGCCCATCTCAAATCATAGTCTCCCATTCGTTCGATTCCATGATCTCCTTGTCACTCAAAATTCCGTCACTCCATCACATGAGCTCTTATCACCTGTTGTCACAAATCCAAATCCTATCATATTTCCTAATCCCTC
>VDFB02064237.1:0-22980 GCA_007258455.2 Sequoia sempervirens
AATAAATTGAATGAAACAATATAATTAAATTAATTAAATTTAATCATACGTACAAGACTTTAGAGAAATTAACAAAATAATAAATATTTACCTAAATTCCAAGATTAATCAGACATGACCAATTTTATGCATATACACTTTCAATGACAACTTGCATTCTTGAGGCAACAGGCTGTTTGTTTACTCTCTCCAAAAATCTTGACATGTCTACATGCCCAATCTCTGTGTCTCTGATATGGTCCACATTGGACTCCATAAAGGTTATCGAGAACACTCCTTGGTATTTGTACTTCATATTTTTCTTCTTGGGAGATGGACCACTCTATTTGGAAAGAGAATGCAAAAATGAGCTTTTAAGGCTTTGTTAGACAAATTCTCAAGTGCTAAGGTTCATGTAGTTGTGGAGAAAATCTACACTTTACATTTCAAAGGGTTTGTATGTGGTTTAGAGAAAATTCTAACCACATGGGAATTTATTTTGGGTGCAAGGTGGGAAAATTCTCCACCTCTTCATGATGGCATGGTTTTTAGGTGTATTTTGGAGGAAATATCTTTGAACTAAACTTAGGTGGTGGTCAAAACAAATGCAAAGGGGATATGCACCGAGAAAATTCTCCAAAGTGCTTTGAGGGGTAAGCCTCTTTGATGCACTTCAAAGAATTTTATCCAAAGTTATATTGGACAAAATGGAAATGCAAGGTTTGTGAGGAGAATTTACCCAAACACTCCAGCCACTCGTGGTGTTGTTAAGGGAAAATCCCTCACACAACACCTAAAAGTGTGCAAGATAGGAAGTTGTTCAAATTTTTATCTCCGAACAACACCAATATAAAAAGATTAGATCTTGAGATGGGAGGAGACATAGATAGTGGGAGATAGTAGTTGATTCGACCATAGGTGGTGGGAATCACAACCGATTCTCCACATGCATGTATCTCATCATAACATGATGGATGATTTGAATCTAAATTAAAAACAACATAAAGACCTAAGGTTAAAGAATACAAAACCACATGTAAACATAAACAAACTCAAAAAATAGTGGTAAAAAGGAAACAAGAATGACATACCAATAAAATCAAATGATGAAAAACCCCAATCGGATATCACAAGAATTCAACACGATCACACAATGATGAGCAAGAGGAAACATGAAGCATGAGAAGTCGAGTGAACTAAGAAATGAATAGTAAAAATGAAAATAAAATATGGTTAAAAATAAATAACCCATCATTAAAACACATTAATGAAGAAGCATGCGAGACCAAGAGTGTAGTTATGGAGAATTTCTCAAGTACATGTGAGATGTTATCTTAACTAAAATATGCAAGTGCTCTAAAAAATAGTGTCACTGCACTCAAAGGGAAAAAATGGCTAAGTCATAAAGCTTGGCTATTGCATTTTTTCCATAAGGAAAAAAGGTGATGTAAATCAAAATAACTTTTTTGAGGAGCTAGACTATGCATGAGACCAAAAAAAAATTGTTTTTATTTACTTGCTTATTGGATGTGGGCTATGAAACATAAAAGTTTTGTAGGGATTATCCCACAAATTGAGCAAGAAAAATTTTAGGATGATAGTTGGCTCTAATTGGGGAACTTCCTTGAATCATCCTTTGAAATGATCAAAGGAAGAAGAATCCCAAAACTCTAAGTTCCTTCATCCAACCATTAGGATATAAATTCAGGTGACAAAAACAAGATGACAAAATGAAAAACTCAAAACTATACAAAAATGTACAAATTTATGTATCGCTTCATTAAGTGAACAAATTTAGATGTTGTTCATTGTGGGGCATAAAAAAAGTGGTTCCATCTTGATATGGTAGAAAAAAACTATTTTCACCACAAAGTTGGTGAATCATGAAATGGCCTCTCCATAAAGAATCAAATTTTCCATGCATCCCTTTCGACTCTATTCTCTTATTCCATAATAGAACTAGATCTTCAATTTGGAAATATCGTGATTTTGATTTCTTGTCAAAGAGCTTCTTGACTTGACTTTGGTGTTCAACAATGTGGTCTAACACATTTACACATTGTTCCTCAAGTTCAACAAGAAACATAATACACTTTTGAATGGAACTATCAAAAGTCTTATCCTTAATTGCCTTAGCCAACCTTAGAGCAAGCAACTCCAACATGATAGGTACTTTTGCATGAAGACCATACAAGAGATGAAATGGAGACATGCCAATCTCTTGTTTAGGAGTGATACGATCCAACCACAACACATCATACAATTCCTTATGATGCAGGAGCATCCGGGTGCACAGACAATCCTACACAACCAACTATATATATGTATAGATAGATATATGTATGTACGTATTTTTGTGTTTTGTTTTATTTTTCTTGCAGGAAATTTTATTTTAAATCCTTAAATCCTCTAGTACAGTGAAGTTTAATGTTAGGATTGTTGTGAGTGGGTATTTATTATAAAATTGTAACTCCACGTTAAAAATTTGAAATTGCAGTTGTTGGAGGCTTGGAAGGATGGGAATGGATGAAGTGGAAGTGGGTGTAAAGAGAAAATCCAATTTTTGGAATGGTCATTCAATGCTTGGGAGGTTTGACTAGCATTTTTGGGGAAGAGGAAGATTGTTTAGGTTGTAACTATGAGACCAAGTATTAGTAAAATGATCATAACTTTATCATATCATATCAAAATAAAAAAATTCAAAAAGTTATGGAAAGATGAGAAGGAGGTGCATGAAACCCATAAACCATTTGAGGAGATTCAAAAAAATGAGAGAGTAGTGATGAACATATAGTGACAAGTTTTTAAGAAGCTTTTGGTGGAGAAAATTGATGCTCAAAATGCTCAAAATGGTGATTTTTTTGAAGGATAGAGGATTTGATGTCAATTGATATATGTTGAAAATTATTATTTTTGTTCAAAGAAATCAATAATCATATTTTGGGTTGCTTGTAGGTGTTTTTAGAGAAAATAAAGTTTGTTTGTGCTTGCCTGTAGATTGGTGTTGAAAGATTAACATAGTTTGGCATATGTGGAAGCTATTCTATATCAATGCTATTACAGAATTATTGATTGAAATAAAATTTTAGATTTCTTATTTGTTGTGTTTTTCATTATGCATTCAAAATTATTAGAGGTGAAATCGTAGCTCTCTTGCATGTTGCATCAAATGGTATCAAAGCTAGTGATCTTGAGTGCATAAGCAGAGTGCCAAATGTGAGGCAACTTATGCTAGGATATGTGGGTGAGGATTCAATGCAATGATAGGGAGGTCATCAACCTAATCAACACAATTTGAGTTATCTCAATCACTTTTACAAACTCCAAAACCCTCTCTAGGGTTATCTTCTTTGTTACCACCCTACTAGCCTTGTATGCAACTAGACCTTGTTTTCAGGTCTTATCCCTCAAACACTCTACCAAATCCACTAACCACTTATGTTTTTAGGGACACTTTAATCCCACATGAAACATACCTCAAAATCTCATTAGGTCTCTTTGGACCATCTTCACCTAAACTTGCCTTTAGCATTGAAAGGGGAACCAATGAGCTCACTTTTCCAAAGGAACACCTCTCAAATCTTGCTTCCAACTCACAAAATAATTATAAAGTCATCAACCTGCCTCCAAAACACTAAATTATCTAGTCTTTGAGCCACAACTCGCTTACTTAGACCCACTTTCTTACAATCCTCACTTTTCTCCAAATTGACAAGGGTTTATTGAAAACCCCAACTCCTAACCTTATAAAAACTTGTAACCACCTCAAACCTTCCTATTTATGCTTGTAAAAACTTAATTCACCCTCAAATTATTCTTCCCTCAAGAATCTCTCACACTTCCTTCACAAAACCTCTCAAATTTGCCCCTTTTCACACTTTATTCTACTAGGGTTTCATGCCATTTCATAAATTTGACCCCTCTAGTCCTTGTAGACCTCCAAAACACATTAAACTACCCTTTCTCACATCAAAACTAATATGTTCCACCTTGTTCTCAGTCAACTTCCTCAATTCACCAACTCTAGCCTTGTTCTTAAGGCCAAAATTCAATGTTTTCAACAGGGCAGCATTGAGAATCTCTTCAAATGCCTTCACCACAACCAAATACTTGTTCCTAAAATTAATCCTACCCTCACCAGGCCCATTCCACTAAACTACATGTATAGTATGTGGAATGACTTGTTTACTACATTTTAACCCTTAAAACCTTAAATCCCTATTTTCAGACTGCTTGTAGAAATCTGCCTACCAAATGCTTGAAACTCAACACAAATCCCTCAAATAAAATTTAAAATGATGTTAACACATATGAATATTGGAAAAAATGCAAATTAAGTTGATGGCAGCTTGTATGGAGCCGTACTAGGCCTGCAAACCATGAAATTACACAAAAAATTATTGTAAAACAAAGTTATTTTAGTGATTTTCTCTTTCAAATCCTTCAAAAACTAGCAACTTTGAGTTTCTAACATATTTATAACTCAATCAACACCATAAAATTCCTAAAACTACCCTTCAACTTCCCATGACCATTGGGCCCCCCTTATTTGAACATTTTGCATTTTGACACTTTTGAAGTGACAACATTTTTTGCACTTCAGCAACATTTTACCTAATGACTTCACATTAACACTAAAACTTAAACAACATTACAAAATGTCCTATCATGGCCTTATTTAAAATTATCATGATTGAAACAACCTATCTAGACCTAACTTATCAAATGGAGCAACAAGGTGCTCTGCACCAGGATGGCAGTTGTTTCAAAGCTCCAAAGGTTTTTGCAAGTGTGCGGATTCTTGCAACTATGGAGAGGTCAGAAGACAATAATTTCATAGAATTAGAGGTTAAGGGTATTTCAAGATTCCTCTGAGAAGGATAATTTCTAGAAGAATAGGGTAAATGCTAGAAGAATTTCATAATGAAATGAGAAATGAACTAAGAAATATTGCTGCAGGTTTGAGAAGAAATCAAGAGCAAGAGGATGCACATGCTGAAGCTGAGGAAGTTGTAGATGAAGAACTTGATAGGGAAAATGAGGTTCCAATAGATGAAGGAGAAGAAATATTTTTGAGAGCAATATCCCAAATCAACAGAGGCCATAAAATGGATGTCCCTAATTTTTTAGGCACATTGAATCCTAAAAATCTAATAGATTGGATTGGAGAGTTGGAAGATTATTTTGATTTTGAGAATATTAGAGACCCACAAAGGGTAATATTGGAACAAAAAAAGCTCAAGGAACATGTTTCATTGTGGTGGAAAGAGTTTCAAAAATAAAGAGTGGAGAATGGTGAGACGAAGATAACACTATGGAGACAACTAGTTGCTAGATTGAAGGAAAAATTTATTCTAGGAGATTATGAGTTGGAGTTCAAAAATCTTCAAAATTTAAAACAAAAAGACATGAGTGTGAAGGAGTATACAAAATAATTTTACAAGATGGTGATTAGGTTAGGGCATCATGAAATGGATTGAGAAGGTGGCTAGATATATAAATGGACATAGATTTAATATCCAGGATGAGATGAGCATGTTGAAGATTTCTACTGTCGAAGAGGCTTACCAGTATGCTTTGAAAGTAGAGGAAAAGGTAAATAGAAGGCATAAAAAAAATTCAAGAGGAAAGGGGATGATACCAATAGAAAGAGGACAACCAAGCAGCCAAAAAGGCGAGCAAACTTTTGAAGAAGAAACAAGTTTGAAATGGAACAAAGGAGCAAAAGGAAAAGAGTATTCACCAAGAGGACGTGGCATCAGTAGTAGAGATTTCTTTGGCAAGTGTTTCTAGTGTGGGGAAGTAGGACATATAGTTTATGAGTGTCCACAAATACACCAAGAAACTAGTAAGAGAGGGGAAACAATAAATCACATGGTGCAAGAAGACAAGGAAAGTGTAGCATCACCAGAGGATGTGGTAGAACTAGAGCATGTAGAATCCCTTATGTTTTGGAGAGTATTGGCTAATCCAAGGAAAGAAGAGAATGGACCATCTCAGAGAAGGAGTCTCTTCCATACTGTATTCAAATAAAAAGGTAAATGTTGTAAGATCATTGCAGATAGTGGTAGCGTAGATAACTTGGTTTCTAAAGAGATGGTAGAGAAACTAGGATTGAAGAGGATTAAGAATCCAAATCCCTATAAAGTAAGTTGGCTAAAAGAAAATCATAGTTAGAGGGGAAAGGGAAATTCTTGGTAAATTTTCATATTGGTCCTTATAAAGATGAAGTTCCATGTGATATTATGTCCTTGATTGCATGTCATGTTTTGTTAGGAAGGCCTTGGCAATTTGATAGAAAGGATATCTATGATTGTAGAGAGAATTTGTACACCATTATGAAAGATGGGAAGAAGTATAATTTGAGTTCATTAAAGGAGAAAGAGAAGAAGGTTAAGGACAACAATCTTATGAATTGTTATAGGTAAAAAAAAATAGAAGCAAAGGTTGCACCAAATCTTGGAAATAGTTCAAAGAAGGCTCTTGAGAATAGAGGTACAAGGGAGATACATAAGAAGAGAAGTGATACTAAGATGAATTAGAAGAAATAATTGGTTATAGACATGGTTAAGTCTCACAAAGAATAAAAATAAAATTTATAGAATAAGGTTAGTAGTGAAAATTTACAATGTGTAGGTAGAAAACAACGAAAAGGAAAAGAGAAGATGGGACAAGAGGAAGTTGTAGAAGTTTAGAATGTAATGAAGGAGAAAGAGCGTGAGGGAAAAGAATACATATGGATCAAGAATAAGCATGGGATTACTATCCCAAGCTCATCTAAATGTTCATGAGTTTTCAGCTCATGGAACATTTCAATTTACCTAGTGTGTTTGATGCAGGAGCATGGGTGCACAGACAATCCTGCACAACCAAAAAATTATATATATATTTTTATGTTTGTGTTTTGTTTGATTTTTCTTGTAGAAAATTTTATTTTAAATCCTCAAATCCTCCTACATAGTGAAGTTTAATGTCAGGATTGTTGTGAGTGGGTATTTATTGTAAAATTATAACTCCATTTAAAAAATTTAAAATTGCATTTGTTGGAGGCTTGGAAGGATGGGAATGGATGAACTGGAGAAAGTGGGTATAAAGAGAAAAGTCAATTTTTGGAATGGTCATTCAATGCTTGGGAGGTTTGACTAGCATTTTTGGGGAAGAGGGAGATTGTTTGGGTTGTAACTATGAGACCTAGTCTCAATAAAATGGCCATAGCTTTCTCAAATCAGATCAAAATCAGGAATTTCAAAAAGTTCTTGAAAGTTGAGAAGGGGCCACACCAAACCCATAAATTGTTTGAGGAGATCTAGATAAATGAGAGAGCGATGATAAAAAAAATTGATATATTTTTAAGAAGGTTTTGGTGGAGAAAATCGATGCTAGGAATATGAGAAATGGTGATTGTTTTGAAGGAAAGAGGATTTGATGTCAATTGATATGTGTTGCACGTTCTTTTTGTTGTTGAAATAAATCAATAATTAGATTTTGGGTTGCCTGTAGGTGTTTTTAGAGAAAATGATTTTTTTAATGTTTTCCTATAGATTGGTTTTGCAAGATTGACATAATTTGGCATATGCAGAAGCTATTCTATATCAATGTTGTTGTAGACATTATTGATTGAAATAAAATTTCAGATTTCTTATTTTTTGTGTTTTTCATTATGCATTCAAAATTATTAGAGGTGAAATCGTAGCTCTATTGTTTGTTGGATCACCTCATGCCAGGACCTCTGATTCTTATCGACCAACTTTCTGATTATGGTGACTAGATTCTTGTTGCTTGAATCAGGATGACCATTCTCTTGGGTGTAATAGTTAGAAGAATGAGCAAGAATAATTCCATACTCAAAACAAAATTTTGTTATCTCATGAGATGATAAAAAAGTAGCAATGTGTGCTACTATCTTTTTAGGAACCCCAAACCTTGAGCTAATATTTTCCTTGAGGAATTTTCAAACCAATTCTAAAGTAGCATGCTTTACAAGAATGGCTTCCACCTACTTTGTGAAATAATAGGTAGTTGTGAGAACATAAGTATTTCCTACACTTGATTGTGGATTCATTGCACCAATGAAATTAATATCTCATTGTTGAAAGGGTTCTTCAATCACCACTAGATTGAGGGGTAGAGTTGCTAAATTAGTTTCCCCCACAAAATGATGACATAATTCACACTTATGCACCTAGTTGTATTCATCTTGAGAAAGTGTGGGCCAGTAATACTTTGCTCAAAATTTTGTGAGATATAACTAGAGTCGTGAAATGTCCCCTGCATGCTAAATTGTGAAAATATTCTGACAACTTTCCTTGTTGTGATTTTTCCACACATTGTAGAATTTTTTTGTCAATGCTTCTCTTGTACAAACTATTGTCCCAAAGAAAAAAGTTTGTGGCTTTAAGATTGATTATCCTTTTCTATTTATATGAAAAATTCTCAAGACACTCTTTATATGTGAGAAAGGATACAATGTTAGAATACCACTCATCCATCATGCTTACGAACAAGACTGTGGGAATTTCTTCGATATTCAATTCCTCATCATGACATATCTCTTCTAGTTTGTTTTCAACAAACAACTGACATAAATCCTTCCCACAAACTAGTTGTTGGTTGTTTTTTAAGAACCAAGCTAATCTTCTAGAAAGCCTATGGACTTTTCCATTTCCAATTCTTAGCAATCAGTTGGGATTGGCCAATGAACGAGTGAAAGCAACAATGCTTCCCTCCTATGCTTTGGGCTTTGCAAATCCTGGGAGGGTTATCCCACAATGTATTTAAAGACCTTTGGACCTAATATCTGAATACATTGTAAATAACAAATGAATTCCCATATAATAGCTCAATAAAAAAAATGTATCAAAGAAGTTGGTTGCTCCTTAACAACACTCAACATTCAAAGCATGAGAATGAAGAATTTTCACAAAAATTATAACAATTATAATCCATTTAAAAGAGTTTGTTTATAAAAGTGATTTGTTGCTGAATTGACCAACCAAATGCAATATGGACACTCACTTAGACTAGTTCCTCATCCTAGGAATGGAGTCAATCTCAAAACCTGTACAACTTGATAACAATTTAACTCAGCATCAATTAATCTTTGACATTACTACATTATAGTATATCAACATTATATTCTCAATCATAACTTCTTACTAATATCCTAGCACTTAATTCACATGAATCTAAAGCTTCATTCAAGCACTTTCATGAAATATTTAAATTAAAAGCAAGAAAAAGACTACACATCCACTAGAAAAAGAGGAAGACAAATAACACAATCCTTGATCATATTGTTCATAATCCATGAAACAAGTAGATAGGAGAGAAATAGCTTCAAATTTGCACCATTATGTATATAATTTCTAGTACTTTATCAAACTTACATATGAATGATAAACTCAAAACCTAAGACCAGACTCCAAAATGCTCAATATTCACTTTACAAATTTTTGTGTGATCAATTACAAGACAACAAACCATGTAATTCTTGCCTTGAATTCCTTCTAATAGAAATGAAAGATCAAATAATCTATGTCACTATTCCATTGGACCGTTACAAAATACATTCCCTCTGTAGTTCTATTTACATTCTTTGATGAGGGTGAAAACACATAAGACACAAAATATTTTCACTCACTAAAGAATATTTACCTGCCTTCAAAAATGAATCTTTCATCATTGTAGCAACACCAAAACCTCACATCCACGTCAGCCTCTAAGACAAAAACTCCAAACCAAGACTCTATTTTTGCAATGGTTCATCATCTCCAAAATTAGAGTATGTATGTATCCTTCATGATTTTGTTGAAACTAGAGAATTTATCTCACCATCATCAGAGTCTTCTAGACTTGCAATTGCAAGAAGATATTGGGAATATTTTGGATCATCTTGTGCCTCATCATCCATATAATTTTCCTCATCTTTCATGGCAACATTAGGTTCCCCCATATAAGAATCGTAAGACTTGTGGTCCTTATCCTCCTTCACTTTCTTCTTAGACTTGGTCAATTCTTTTGATTTAGTTCCTTGATTTTTTGTACTTTGTTCCTTCATGAACATACTACCAGAATTATCTTGATCACAATCAACAACTTTAATTCTCAAGTTGTAACTATTCCTAGATTCACCCTCCATGAATATGGAAAAAGTTCTCTTCTCTGCCTTTGGCTTCACATAATTCTCAAGTACATTTGGCTTAATTTTAGGCATGTCATCCTAGGGTTTAGGCCTCTTTACGTTGTTTTGTTTGGTTTTTCTTTCTGGCCTAATGCTTGACTCACTAGGATCACTCATTTTCATGGTATAATAGGTCTAAGGTTTATGAATTTTCACTTACAAAAGAATCTCACTAGTTTATTCTCTCAGAGACAACTTACAATATGAAAACCCTCCCAGACCACACAAAATTATTACCAAATCAATGGAATTTATAAATAACCAAACCCTTACAAACCCTAAGCACCTAAAGCTTACAAAACTTTCAACAATTCCCCAAAACAACTAATTTATGTATAGTTGACATAGAAAGGTGTGGATACCTGCTTACCCAAGAAATTTTTCTTCAATGCCTCTACAACTACTTGCTTGAACTCTTCACACCTTCTTTGGGTCTAGACCAATTCCTCAACTCTCGATGATTGCAATTATGAAAGAAAATGTCCAACAATCCTCTGTATGGTGAATAATTGGAATGTCTTTACCATCAATGTTTGAAAGAAAGCTCAAGCGAGTGAATTGACAACCAACCACTCAAGTTTGAATCTTGGCCATTGATCATGCGGTGAGATGGATCAACAAACAATCTAGATTGAATCAATAATGTTTGAAAAGATAATTGTAAGCAACCATTTGGTTTTACCCAATCAGAATAAATCATGTGAAAAATCCTCCAACGTGTGTACAGGCTCCACCATCTATTAATCATTGAGGAAAAGCCTATGTGTCAACCTCCACACTTCCCCATTGGTCTTAACCTTCTTGTAACTTTCAACAAGGAGAAGGCAGGGGAGGGCTCTGATTAAATCTCAAGCCTTCAACATATGCGTGATTTACCATAAGACTACCTGCTCATGCTCATTACTTTCAGATGCCACCAATGGTGAAGATTAAAATATCTCACTTGCATTGAAAACACGTTCTTTGAAAATCCCATTAGTAACCCAAGCTTTAATATCTTTGATCCACGGCTCAAAAAATTCATTAATATTTCCCCTTCTCTAATGTTCATTTTTCCTCTTAGATTACTCCATGTGGTGCTCTCTTGCTTCTCTACTTAGAGATGAGAGGCAAAGGTGGGTCCCCCATGAGATGGCGAGAAGCGGTCAAGATTGACCCATATCATCCATCCTTGACTATTGATCTCATTTATAGAGTGTGCTTCCTTCCTTCAAAGCCTGGTGGGTCCCTTTGACAACAGACACATGTCATCTACCCACTACCCCATGATATTATTTTAATAGGAAATAAAATTGGATGGGGAAGTGATGAATGACCTAGATGTATCCACATCATTCTATCTCCACTATTGATCTATTTCAACCCACGACCTATTGAACTTCAAAGATGTCAAGATCACCACTATAGGTGGACACTTGGTGCTTTCCCACTAGCCCATAAGATTATTTTAATGGACAATAAAATTGAGTGGGGGCACGAGGAGTAGTCTAGATTTGATTTCAGAGATCCAACAATCCTTATAAAGTAGGGACACTGCACGTGCAAATTGTAAGTTCTTAAAAAAGGGGCCACTACTAGGTAGACAACAAATGGGTACATATGGTATTAAGCTATGAAATTAGGTGAATAATAAAATATTTAACTCAGACTTATGACTGTATAGAAAATATTTGAGAAATTTCAACCCCCATAACATAAGGCAACATTTTTTAATAAAACGATAGGTGATGACTAGGATCATTAGGACCCTAGGTCTAGTAACAAGATGGGTTGAAAGGAATAAGTCATGAATTGAGTGAACGGGAACCGGTGATGAAAGGTCAATGAGGAAATATAAAATTTGCAAGGGGAATAAGACTTAAGTTTTATTGAAGGGTTTAAGGCACATATAAACCCTAAAGTATGGTAATAAGTGAAACCCTAAGCCCTAAGATATAGAAATAACCAAATTTTGCAAAAAATTTTGAGTGGAACACAAAGGAAATTTAGGGCCTCCACCACTAGCTTGGTGGGATTAATCTCCATGTCATACTCTTGGATCTTAGCAATCCGATTACCTCTCTTACTCCCAAATTCCTATTGAGTCAAGATGGACTTGACCGTTGAATCAGGCATCATTGCAATAGTATGGGGATTGAGAATGTAATACCTGAAGTGCTTAACTACTTTTACCACATCGTAAGCATGTTCTCCATCAGTGATTACTTTATTTCATGAGTCTTCAAAGGTCAACTCATAAAAGCTATTGGAGATTCAATCCCTTCTTTGTTTTGCTACACCAAGATGGAAAATAGAGTATTCTCTGAGGAATAACTATACATGTTGAAGTTTTTGGTATGGTATAGAAAAAATAAGACCAGAGCATGAGAAATTTCCTCTTTTATGTCATGGAAAGAAACTTTCCCTTCAACACTCCAATGAAATATTGATTTTTCTTTCATCATGTCCATGATATGACAAGTATTCTCTACAAAATTTGGAACAAATCTTCACAAGAAGTTTACCTTCCAAAATAAGGAATGTAATGTTGTCTTACTTGAAGGAAGGGTAAGATTTTCGATGGATTTGACCCACTTAGAATCAATCTTGATCCATTCCTTAGACACCATGTGCCCAGGAATCTTACCTTTGGTAACCCCAAAAATGGATTTCATGGTATTAAATGAGATACCATGCTAGCGACACCTTTCAAACATTTTCCATAAATTATTATAATGATCCTGATGATCCTTAGAAAATATAACCAAATCATCAAGGTAAACTACAATAAACTTACCCATTTGATCACAGAAGGCCAAGTCCACCACCCTTTGAAAAGTGGCACCGACATTGATAAATCCAAAATACATTATGCGATATGCAAAAGTGTCACATGGAGTAGTCGGGGCGGTCTTGTGTTGATCTTAACTTACATCCACTTGGTTGTATCCTAGGAAACCATCTAACATAGACAACATTTCTAAATTTTTCACTGTTTGTAGAACTTGATCCATTACTGACAATGGGTAATTATCTTTTAGTAACGACTGATTCAAATTATAAAAATCCACACAAATGCAGATTTATCCATTCTTCTTTCTTATTGAAACAATATTACTTATCCATATTGAAAGATGGATAGGGAAAAAAATTCAGGCGTCCAACATTTTTTGGATCTTAGCAAGAATGGTACCTGATATTTTTGAGTTGTACTGCCTTTGTTTTTGCTTATGAGGTAGAGAACTTGACTTGAGAGGAATCTCATGTTAAAATTCTTTTGGATGAAAAGACTTCAAGTCACCATATGAATAGGCTAGCACGTCAATGTACTTCTGCAAAAGTGTTACAAAATTTTTCCTTTCCTCCAACGAGCAATATCTCCCAATATTCACCATTTTGGGATCACCTTATGTTCCTAGATTGATTTCTTCAACCTTTGTTGATGATTCTAATTTGGATTGTTGTTGCCATTTGATGTAGCCATCATGCTTATCAAAAAGTTTCTCTAGGGAGACCAATCCTTTGAGAATTTTATTCCCTTTTAGTTGTAAGATCTTCTCACTAGTTTCTTGATCTACTTCAACAACTGATTCTCTAGGAGTAGAGTCACTTTATTCAAAATATAGATCACTGAATTTTTTTTCATTTTCTAAAAAGATGATAATTTGATTATCATTGTTGAAAATTTTCCAATGGCTAGAAATATCAAGAACATTGGGTCAAAATACTAACTCAATGGTATACATAGTTCCTTGGAAATCTTTATGAGGAATCATGAGAGTGGTTGATACAACCAAAGAATCTACCCTGTCATTATATTCCCTTGAAACCATAGATATGTAAAATACATCAAAATATTCTACGTAATCCCAAACATGATTGTGGTAATGCCTCAAACTTTCATTCTTTATCTAGAATATATTTCTGAGCTGATAAACAATCAGTTTAACATTGCCTTGCACATGAAGATTCTTGATCCCTTTCTTCTATGCAATATACATTCCTAATAGAAAAGCCTCATATTCAACAGTATTGTTAGTGTTGTCAAGTTACAACTTGACAGAAAAGGGGAATATATTTCCTTCTAGGGATATAAGAACTATCCCTACTCTAGATCTAATGGAAGAATAATTTCCATCAAACTCCAAAGTCCAAATGTCATTTGAACTTCCTAAATTGGTAGTTTCAAAATATGGAATCTCTTCAGACAAAGAGGATGAGTCATCAGTTACTTGACCTTCACTTGAATCACCATTTAATGACTCGAGAACTTCATCAATCATCAAGAAATAGGTGCCCATTTTGAAGGACTCAAAAAGAATTTGAGATTTTGGATCCTTAGATTTTGTCATAGTGTACTTAGCTCCCTTTTTGGAAGAAGTTTTGGTATAACACATTTAACAGGAATTCTAGCTTCAGACCAATCCATTTTGATCTCAGCACCAACATCCTAGAAAAAATTCCATCCCAACAATATTCCATATGAAGCTAGGACATTAGCTACAAGAATTGTCATCTTTATCCTCTTATTAGGAAAAGCAACAAATGCAAACTGCTCAAATAGTTGAATCACACCTTCATTTCCCTTATTTCCAAAATTGAGGACCCACAAAATGTGGTTGATTTTCATCCTATTAATATTTTTAAGAACATTTATAACATTTTCTCCAAAATCCTGGTGAATCGCTTGAAACCCCTTTTGGGAAAAATGATTAGTCGTAGCCAAAAGGGATTTGTCTTGGGGCACCATACCTTGGATATTGCCATTGCCACTCATAAAATCTTGCATTCTATGGATTGATATAACAACACTAGTATGGATTTTAAGTTTGACATTTTAAAAGCCTACGTCAAATTCCTTTGGAGCTTTCTCCCCAAAGTTTTTGCTAAGATGGGATTCAATCAGAGGGTGCTTAATCTCATTATGGAGTGTGTTACTACTGTGAAATATTATGTTTTGTTCAATTGATTCCCTCATGGTTTCTTTAATGCTGGAAGGGGCATAATATAAGGGGATAATCTATCCCCCTACTTGTTCATAATGGCTACAGATGTGCTAAGTAGGAATATTGCCAGATTACTATCAAAGGGTTCTATCAAAGGTGTCAAACCTGGCACTACTATGGAACCTATTGTCATACAATATTTCATGGATGACACCATCTTTTTGGGAAGGCTTCAGTGGTGGAAGAAAGGAAATGGAAAAAATTCCTTAATAACTATGTGGCTTGGTCTAGTCAATGCATAAACTACAACTTCTCCTATTTTTCAGGATAAGATGACTACTATTTTGGGTTGGGTTGGTTCCTCCCTACCTTCGGTGTACTTGGGGCTCCCTCTTACTATAAAGGAAGTTTCTCCCACCTTCTGGAATACTATCCTTGAGAGGATTGAAAGAAAACTGGCCAGGTGGAAAGGCTCAATCCTTAGTCATGTTGGTAAGCTACAACTCCTTATTACTGCCCTTTGAGGGATTCCAATTTCTTTCCTCTCTACTTTCAAAATCCCTAGATACATAGTGGAGAAATTTGAAAAAATATAAAGGAACTTCCCCTGGTCTGTCATAGAGGAAAAAAAGAAGTTGGCTCTAATTAGCTGGACAAGGTGTGAATTCCCAAATCTAGTGGAGGACGTGGTATAAGGAAAGTTCAACCAACCAACAAATCCCTTATTGTTAAGGTGGTTGGGATCAATTAAGGAACAAAAAGGACTAGTGTAAGATTATGAATGCTAAGTATCTAATTCACTGACCCCTAATCAGGTGTCTCTCGCTAGAGCACCCTAGTGGCTCTTTGGATTGGAACAATATATGCAGAATGGAAAGGCTGCTACACTCTAGGCTAAGATGGAAGCTTTTAAATGGAAACAATATTTTCTTCTAGGAAGACCCCTCGCTACTTGAATTCCCCTATCCTTATTTTACTTCAAGAATCTAATGGAGCTTGCGTGACAATTCTTTGACAAAAATGTTTGTGACTACATGTATGGTCCTCAAGGTTCTATGAAGTGGAAAGTATTGGAATTATGTTTCCTCATCTCTCTGAGCTTGATAATGTTGTTTAGGACTTTACAAGACATCATTTCCCTATCTAGAGTTCCCATATCAAACATGGAGGATGATTTCTTTGGGGTTAAGGAACACAAGAGAAACCTCTTTGTTATGTCAGCTTACAGTTTGTTGTTAGAAATGGGATCTCAGAGAAGAGTTTAGAAATAGGTTTGGAACAAACATTTGACACCAAAAATAAATTTTCTTTTGGTGGATGACATTACACAATAGGATTCTTACTCTGGATAACTTAAGGAAAAGGGGATTCTAGATCCTGAATAGATGCATGTTATGAAAGAACAATGAGGAGTCAATGGACGACCTATTATTGCATTGTCTGTTTACTACTGATGTCTGGGATTTGACTTTTGGAAAATTGGGGATCTATTGGACCATGAATGGGGACTTAAATTTTTTTATCAAGGGATTTTCTATCCCCTTTCAACATCCTCTACCTATTGAGATTCAACATCAAAGTCCTCCCATCATTTTTTGGTGTTTATGGAAAGAGAGAACAACTAGATATTGAGAGATATAAGAAAAGTCCCAAAAGGTCTTTGGCATTGGTTTCAAACTTATTTCAGTGTCTCCATTTACTCTTGAAAACCCTAGACAAACCCTAGACATTTTTCCTTGGAGTATGTGTTGGACCAAAGTTATCTCTAGACCTCCAATTTATAATATCATGATCATATTTATCTTGGCTTTTGGCTTAAGTATGTTGTACTTAAGAATGCCTCATTATGGCCCTACAATGATCAATTTCTTGGAAATGATCATTGACTCATGTGATAGGCTAGATGCCTTAATTTGGAATGATCATACTTGGTTTAGGAAATATGATATTGGGGCGGGTTAGTTCACTGGTTTCCATTTCAAAAATTTGTGAACTTTGTTGGTTTGGGGAAGCTTCTGGATTCAATGTGAATAGATGGGAGGTGACAAAGTTAGGACTGAGCTCGACTCTTGTGATGAACTCCACAGGGACCCTATTATCTAGCATATATATGTTGAGGGTAGTTTTGGGCCTCTTATGGAGTGTCTAGTGGATCATGATGAGAAGTTGTCAGCTCAATTTGCTTCCTCCTAGAATGACAAGAGAGTTACGGTGGGAGGATTTTTGGTTGAAATTAATGAGGATGTTATTGGCAAGGCAACAAGTCTTTCCTAAATTGGTAAAAAAATTAAGAAGCACACCAAATTCTAGTACTTAGAGAGCCTTAATGGCTTCTTCAAAGAGAATGAGAAGCCAGTCAAGAAGCAAGCAAATTTTGAAAGGGAGGTGCTTCCTAAACTGTGGGATCAAGTTTGTCTTGCTTTTATGAAGTATGTTACTCTTGAGTGAAGATTTAAGGTCTTTTACTTCTATCATTTTCCATTACTCAATCACCTTAGGCACAAAATTCTCTTAAGTTTTCCTTTTTTCTATTAACTTCCCTTGGAAATCTCAGTAAATGAAACCCTTGGAGCTACTACCCAAAACCTAGATAAGCTGCCTCCACTGCCTTTACACCAGGGCATAATTCTTCGGCTCTACCATTTCCATTTGACCCTCTATTCTCTGAAACCCATTTATGTTGTTTGTGTTGAAGAGCTAGAACCACTCGACCACTCCCCTAAAAAACCATCCCCTGCTACTTCTATTGGTCCCAAGAGTAAAACCCCGCTCTGGAATGCCAACCCAAAATTGCTCCTAGACCTAAACCCCTTGCAAAAAAGAAAGGTGGTACAAATTTAGCCCAATCTAAGGCAACTATCGAGCTATGTGAGTTAAAAAATTCCAATACCAAGAAGGAAAAAAAACCATCAATGAAGACTAAAGGTAAGAACGAGACTCCATACTAGGTGGAGATGCCAACTGCAAACAATGAAGGAAAGAGCATTGAGAAATATGATTCTAAAGGGGATATTGTTGTGGTAGCTACTATGGATGTGGGGATGGAGCATACTAGTGCAAGCAAGTCCCATAGGCTAGCTAAAAATAATATGGAGGTGCCAATGGACAAGATATCTAGTAGCTCAAAGGAGACTTGCGACATTGAGGGGAAAACTAGCGTTAAATATGTGTGTAATAAGGACACTATCAAGGAGAGGAAGGAATTTTTTTAAGGACCTAGCCACTTCTTGGATATGAAAAAAATGATCAATGCGGACTCCACCATCCAGTCTTTAGACCCAATGGCTAGTGAAGAAGAAACTATTAAGAAGACAAAGGATATGACGAAGGATTTCAACAAGCTACAGGTGCAAGTGGAAAAACTAGAACATAAGTTCACTCAGCTGACACGTTTCACCATTAAGATCATTCACAGGTCTACTACCACTCTCTCAAATGTTCTCAAGGAAGAGGTGGAGAAGGAAAATGTAGGAGATGCACCTAATTGGGTGGGTAATGATGTACTAAATCTTCTCTTTGAGAAGTGGGATGGGATTACTATGTAATGTGTGGGTTTGTGTTTTGGGCTATTGGTTCTTTCTTTGCTATCGATCTATTCCTGTTTCTTTTGTTTTATGTTTTTATTGGTCTTTTGATGTAACTTGAGACTTTATCTCTTTTTGGATCCTTGGGCTCATTGTTTAAAGGGTATTGCACCCTGTAAATGCAACTTACCTTATCAAAAACAAATGCAAACTAAGAATCTTTGATTTTCACTATGAGGGGAACTTTCTTGGTTTCCATAGAAAAGTGCCATCCAAAAGTCTTTGTCAAAGTTAATCATAAGAAATTAGCTACTTTAGCTGGCATCACATTATCAAAAGAACCTGAATCAATGACACTATTACTAATATTATGGCCATTGACTAGTATGGAAATATATAAAGGTTCTATTTTCCCAAGAGCAGATGAAGATGTTGCAATGAGGTTTCTTTGCACAACCCTTGGTTTAGGAGAAATAGGCACATTCTAGAAAGAGTCTTGACTACAATGAGCTCCTTTTCTTTTGAAAAACTTGACCACTCTCTCAAATTGTTCAAGGTTAGCTTGGAGATACTCAACCTCAGACATTTCGATTTTAGTCTTCTTAGCATGATCTATAATATCAAAAGCTGGGTAAGGGTTCACCAAAGAAGACAAGGGATTTTCTCTTTGTGGTTTTGGATTTGGTGTACTGGTTCTAGATACAAAAGAAGAAGTAGGAGGATTTGGTGTACTAACTTGTTTGTTTCCCGCTATGTCCTTTGGTTGAACTAGTAAAGGGGTCCCCCTCTTAGAAATTGTCATCACCGAACATGGGTAATCCTTTAACTTAGTTCCATCAACATCTTGTTGATGATTCCACTAATTTTGAGAGTAGGTAAAAATAGCCTAAGACTCACCATATGTATCTTCTTCTTATTCAACCTCTTCATATTTTAGAAACCCAATGCTAGAGTCACCAACTATCTCTGCTTCCTCCTCTATGAAGAGATAGCACCATGTCTTCTGAGACATACTCTAATTGTGTAATGAACCTTAATTGATTATCAGTCCTATTAACACATACTGAAAATAACAAAAGAAATTAATTAAATTCCAAATTATTTATACTAATATTAATTTAAAACAACCGAGACAGTGTAGTTTTTTCAATCATTCTTCTGACTTATAATCATCACCTTGTTCAAGTTACTTGACTTTCAATCATGGGTATGGTTAAGTAGGGTGGCTAGAATGGGATGCCCATAGATTTTATCTCCTCCAAGACCAAGGGAAGCTACTATAGGCCCCCTTGGCCCACAATGGCAAACCCTCAGTCATCATCATGAGTTGGCATACTTGGGTGAGTCTCTAGCACCTGCTATCCCTATTTGTACCACCTACCTCCCATCCTCATGACTAATAAAGGAAGAAACTTTAAACAAGGAAATCATAATGCCATTCACTACCATAATTGGAATAATAGTGCTTTCCCAAATACATCCATACTTTAATGTTGATCCAGGCATGTATCAAAGATTTAATTATTAAACATGTAAATAAGTTTGTTGAAAACCACACATTAGATATAGACTATATGAATATATATATATATACATAATAGACATTGCAGTCATGTGCTTGCCTATTGATAAACATTCAGTGATTTATATATTTCTCTATATTGATTACATAAAATCATTAGCTCATTCTTGCAAGTCGAGGTTACTTACCTCTATTGACTTGTAGACTACAAAGACCCTTCTTCCTTCCTTTGTAATATCATGCTTCGTTGTGCTAGTCCCTATTGTGGAAGACAATCATTAAATATAACTTTAAGATGGAGGAGAGTTCGACTCCTTAGCCCCTATGTTGCAACCCTTTGGCCATTTCCCTAACGTAAACAAAACCTTTAACATTCGCTGCATCATTTGTAAGGAGTGACGCTTCACAGGAGCTTGGTTTATGGCCTATTTTTTAATATTCGCTCATTAAGTATCGGTGAATTCCTGACACAAGGAAAGATGGATTATTTATTTTATTGGTCAAAAATTCCACCATTGTGATTTTCAAGTTATGTTGAATTAAATCGTAAGTAATGTTTATTGCACAAACACTTTCTAGATATCTTATATATATATAAAATCTCATCTTAGTTTATAGTTGTCAATCTTGACGTGGGCCCATAAAAAGAAGATTTAATTAGCCATGGTATTTTGATTTTTGGATCCCTAAATATTATTTGCTTACACTTTTATTTATCATTTCAAATTTGACCTTATTATGTGTAAATATTTGTTATTTTCAATATTAAAGCATTAATTATTACAGAGCCAATAATTAATATGATTGTATTTTTTGTCCTAAAAACTTGGGAGGGTAATGAAAGATTGCGGAAGATCATTTTATTTAGATTCATAAAGACTCACTACTACATTTACAAGTGATGCCTCCAACATGACCCTTCCTTGTGGTGGGGGAATTCTATTCTAATTTTGATTCCTTACAACATTGTTTGGATAGTTGTAAGAATTTGGGTATGTCCTCCTTAGAATGTCCTTGTAGGAGGGAAGAGATAAACTTTGAGACATTTGCTTCTTGAGAGCCCATATTCATTAGCTAGCTTTTGCACTATAGGATCTGTGGTGCTAGTAGAAGGTGAGGCCAAAGAGGAACGTCCTCTAGAACTATTTAAATCCTTCCTTAATTTTCCTACAAGGATTAGATCATCCTCTACTTTGGTAGCTAAAATTTGAGTATCTACAAGATCAATTAGGGCTGCTCTTTGTAAAAGAAAACTTACCTTAGGAAATTGAGCATTAATAAATAAATACTTGAAGTTTTCAGTTGCAGGCTGAGCAATAGTTGGGATTCTATTTTTCAACTTATTGAAATTGGCCATGAACCCACTCATGGGCTTGTGTGGTTTCTTTTTCATTTGAGTGAGTTGGGCCAAAAAATAATGGCATCTTCTGTTGGTTTGAAGGGTATCCCAACTAGTAATACTTTTAGCTAAGAGATGATAAAACCAATAAAAAATTTCTCCTTGTAGAATTTCCACAAATAACCTCATAGACACATCTTCATGCTCTACTCCAAGGACTCTACATGCAATATAAAATGCAGCAATGTGGTCATCTGGATGTTGTTTGCCATCACCGTAGAACTTGGAGAAAGTTCTTTCACAAGCCACAAGAAAGTTCATGTGATGGTGGTACTAAATTCAATTTCCCAAAACATTTCCCCATTGACCTTGAGAAACCATTTTGCTTAGGTTGAATAGAGGAATAAAAAAACTTTGAAGTGGTGTGATAGGCAAGGCCTTATGGGAATTGGAAGCTTCATTTGTTATAGGATATCTCATGAACTGGTAGGAGGAAACTCCTTGTATGCTGAATAGGTGTCCTTGTACGTGTAAGAAAAAGATCAAAGTTATTCTTTTGTAGCAATTCAAATGTAGGATCAATGAGTTCTTGAGCCCTTCTACCACGTGTATAATTTTTTTTTTCTAGATTACAAACTTGACAAGAAATATGGATCAACAACAACAACAAAAATTACAAAGAATAAGTTGTTGGTGTACTTCAACCAAATATGTGAGGCTCTTAGATGTGTGTTCAGATTCCCCAACAGAGTCGCCAAATTTTTTTGGGTGAATATTTTGTTATCGACTAACTAATGACAAAATGGTTATGTCAACCACAATATGATGAGATAAAATCTCTTCTCTCAAAAATGGGAGGCTACCTTCTTATTGCTAACTATAATCAACCAGTAATTCATTAATCTTATTTACACTAAAACTATCCATAGAGTGTTTCCATATCATCTAATTCTCTTATTTTAGAATATATGTTCTTGTAAAATCTAAAATGGTCATCACAATGGTCGTAATTAAAATATTTTTATATTTAATTAAATTTTATTTAATATTGGTTGTCTTCAGCAACCATGAAGCAAACTTCCAACTTAGAAACTAATTTCTCTATTCCTATGCAAGCTTGTTCCTGTGGGTTGAAGACAAGCCTCCATTCTTCTCCAACCTCCCAACATCTTCCATCTTCCTCTCAACCTCTCCATCTCTCACCATTCAAAGGTGCAGGAAAATCTCACAACCACATTGATCTTTGCCGATGATGCCTTTTGCAAGTATAAAAGGGACTGTCAGGTCTCTAAAAAACATAGAAACTTTCATACAAGAAAACTATAGTCAATTAACTTTCAAGCATTCATAGCATTTTAGTTTTTAGCATAGCATAGCATTCCATATCATGGCTTATCATCCTCATTTCATAGTTTTAGAAGCATTCATAATTTGCAGCCCCTGTGCATATTCGTATCAACATTTCACTCCACTAGCATATAGGATAGAGAAGCACTCTCCTTTTGCATACT